>SKCR01014330.1:0-185176 GCA_019454045.1 Zanthoxylum bungeanum | reverse complement strand
AAAGTATCACAATTTATAAAATATAATATAAATAAAAATCACATTTATTTTCGTATCAATAGCTTCACCCTTTAGCCTAACATGAATCAAATTTACAAAACAAGATATAAATAAAATCACCCATGATTTTATTAATAACATAAAAAGAAATTACAAAAGAAATAAAATAAAATAAACATGATACTTATCCCAATACTCCTGAAAGAGGAAAATGAAATAACACATCCGGACTATAAGAGAGCTCTCCATCTTCTGCCCCTTATTGAGGTGCTGAACACCTCATTTTATATGAGGCATCCACACCAAATTGCCAAAGAAAAAGCAAATGTTTTTGCTTTTTCAAAAGTAAACATTTGATTTTTCAAATGCAATGCCTTTGATTTTTATAAATGCAATGCATTTATAATATAATATAATATTGACCGACATAATCACAAGAGTATAACGCAAGCACACGTATCGTTCAAGTAGTATAAAAATATCGATCCCACGAGGACTTAATTCATACTATTGTTATTAATTGTTGAATATATTTATTTACAAGTATCTAATTAAAGGGAGAAGGGAATGATTGCTTTTGGTTGGTTGAATGTGGATTTGCTGAATAAATAAATAAATAAATAAAAATATAAAAGAAAATACTAAGGAAAATAAACAAAAGACACAAATATCTAGGGTTGTGATTCCACACAATATTATTCTAATGATGAATTGATTCTCTTATATGTGTGTAATAAATCAGTTTGCTAACCTGGAACACGAAGTTATGCAAACGCCTATTTCGATGGTCAGATGCAAACACCCAAATAATCCAATTGATCATATTCCTATGTTAACCAAGTTACCTGAATTCATTAAGTGCAAGTTCCAATTGTGGCTACCCCCGCCCGACAGGTATATTCCTATCCTGTAAGGAAATCTATTAAGGAGTTATATATCCTCAAAGAAGATCGTGCGCTATTGAATCTAAGGCTGAAACCTAAAATCCCTTTTCCAAATTCATTTTAAGTTGACCACATCAATCTTATTGGTGATCAGGCAACAAGAAGCATTAAGCTTAAGATTCAATAAACAAACTAAAGAATTACGCATTATATAATTAAATCAATTATTAAGCTTGTTAATATTGTGTTTCATCACTTCTCTAGAATAAAAATAAAATACTGGGGTTAATGGATCCACCTTTACTAATTCTAATTTAGAAATCTCCCTTATTATAATATAGAAATTATCAGTGATACTACCAACCGACAATATAGACGGTATCCTGATTAAGTCAGATTTTCAATTAAGTCCAACTGACCATAAATGTAGTGTTATCATTTGTCCATAAACCAGCCATATATGCGGTAATTATCTGTCACCTAAAGACCGACCATATAGGCGGTGTCACATTATGTCAAATAAATAAAATCAGTCATTAAGGCGGTATATCATTTAGTCCATATTATTAAATTATAATTTTCATATTATAATTAAATGAGATTAATCTAAACTAAAATAATAAAAGCTTCACCCTTCCCACAGCAGAAATTTAATTACTAAACAGAAAATAAAAGAAAAAAAAATAAACTATTACTATTACTGAAAATAAAAATACCTAATTAAAATACTGAAAATAAATACAAACAAGATGCAATCCTTAAATCCCTTACAAAAACCTAAGGAAAACATGAAATTTACAAATGAAATAGCTTGATATTTATAGGCAAAGAAAAGGTTTCCACCAATTTCTTCACCAAACACTCCACCAAATATGGCACCAAACATGCCACAAAACACTCCACCAAATACTCCACCAAACATGCTTGCACCAAACATGCTTGCATGTTTGGTGGAAGTTTTGACAATTTTTATTTTTGATAATGACTTTAAAGATAACATAATTTTGGATTGTTCATCAATTTCGATCATGAAAACTTCATAATTCGAAATTCCTAGAAACGTCAAAGTTGTAGATCATTGAATCTTCTTTAATCTGCAACTTGAATCACCTCAATCCAATATCGGAGTAAAAATTTATGGCCAAAATACGAAAATTGCGCAAAGTTGAAATTTCCGAAATTGTATTTCGTTAGAACGCCATTTCAAGTTTCCAACCTCAAAAATCCATATGTCAAGTCCAGTTTTTGCCATTCTTTGTTCCATATTTCGTCCTAAATGATTCCATTGAGTCCTGATTTTATTTTATCTGTAAAATAAACTAAAACACATCAAAACGTTCATAAAACTCGAGAAACTATACAAAATATTAAGTAAAAGAGGCGGTAAAGAGTGATATATTTTCCGCTCATCAAATATAATATAATATATAATCATAGTGTGACCTCCAAAATAATATATATATATATATATATTAATTTAATAATAACATACATGTATGACTAAATATATTATAAGTTCATTTTGTTGTAAATATAAACACAATGAATGTTTTACAAGTCCGATTTGAATATAGTTATTGCACTCTTTTAAATTTTTTGGGTCTTAGAGTTCAGATTTCATATCCATTATTTTTGTTGAGTTTCCAAAGTAATATTTTGCCTACACAATAAATAAAAATCATATTAAAAATATATAAAACATAAATTTTATTATTATTTCATAAATATGGTAAATTAAGAGGATTAATGAAACTACAAACGTAAAATAATTAATTTATCTTTTAATAAATATGTACTTTTTAGTGTTATCACGGAACAACATAAAATATGAGTGCATTAACTCCTCAAGTTTTAATGCAAATTTGCAAACATTGAAAATTATTTTCTCACTTCAGTTCTCTCTACAATCGAATAGCTAAAGTGGAGAATACAAAAACTTAAATATTGTAAATAATTAATATGGATAAAGTGGGTTTTGAACCTAAATTTTAGAGTATAAAATAGAGAACCTAATGGGGTTGCTCTTATAGCTTTATATCTATCTCCTCATTAATAAATATAAGGTTGGAAGAATGAAGATTCAAAGTCCCCAAGTGATTGAGATGTGTTGAGTATACATCATCTTGTAGAATTAATCTTGTTTTGTTGTGGTCCAATCTTGACCTTATTTTTATTGCCTACAAAATTGCATATTTGAGATCTTAGATCAACATGAAAGTGCTGGCCATTTACAACTCAGTTGCATATATCATCACTCAGTCATGGATACATAAGAAAGCCATGCCGGCTTCACTTTGTTTTGGCACAACTTGGCGTTATGATCACCATATTTACCATACATACTTAAAATATAAACATTAGGCAACTCTCAAATTTGATTTGAAGTTTGTTTTTGGGTTGATTTAAGCACATAAATTTCATTATATTATCAGAACCATATTCATACACGAATGGACCTACACTAGAGATAGGTTTACATGTGAGAATGAGTCTTGAAGAAAGAAAAGTGAATGAACTTAAGTTCTCCTATATGGGAGTTGATTCCCAAGCTGTGTCTTGGTTGATTTAGAATTTGTAAGTCCCGAGCTACGTCTCGGTTGATTTCTGGGCAGTGCTATAATTGTATGTATTTAGAATCCCAGTTAATAGCATATTGTAATATATGTAGTTTGTAATAATTCAAAAAAAAAAAAAAGCTGCCAAGCTCAATGAAAATCTGACCTTGTTTCTTTGATTTCAGAGTTGAAGCTCACCCCAAAATCCATTCATGCCTTCAAATGCTTATTGCAATGATTATATGAACTTAAACATGCAAGTGTTTGTCCTATGTAATGCATAAATGCAAACAAACAATAATATTGAACTTAAACATTCACTAGCTTATTAATTTGAATAAAGAAGTCTGATTCTAGCATTTGAAATGCTGGATAAGTAATGTTTCAAGTATAAAATAAATCATTCTTAGAAAGTTGACTAAGATGAAGTGCTCTGTCTTGCCTCTCATGTGTAAAGTTGACTCATAGAGTATACACTTTTTTCAACCACGGTCTAAGTTTTTTCCTTGTATATCGTACTCTCATCCCACCCAAACCCTAAATTAAATATATCCACACGATTTGAAACCATGACCCCTTATTTCCACGTAAGAGTTAAACCAACAAGGCTATACTTCGGGAGGACTCATGGAGTGTACATGTTTCATGATATCTTGGAGTAGAAGTGTAATGTTGAGGTGAGAAGATCCACCTTCTTGGACAGCCATCTTTGCCATATATCCAAGCTTTATAGCTCTGTTTCTTCTTTCTTCTCCTTCTTTACATTCAACCATCAACATTTCAACAGCATTCTTGACATCATCTCTCTTTACTAACACCCCAACATTTTGTTCCTCTCCCCATGTCATTGGATTTTCCACTCCAATTTTGACACCAATCATTAGTATCTCCACAACAATTTTCTCATTCATAAATTGGTCTCCGAATAGAGGCCATGTTAGCAATGGCAAGCCAGAGCAGACGCCTTCTATTGTCGAATTCCAGCCGCAATGTGTTAAGAATCCTCCAACAGAAGGGTGGGATAATAGCAGCAGTTGTGGTGCCCACCCCATATGACAAGGCCTCTTCCTTTGATCCTTTCCTCAAAACCATCCTTTAAAAACCATTTCTTTAACTCTTTTGATGTTTCTCCTTCTCTAATCGCCCAAATGAATGGTCTATTTGATGCTTCTAAGCCTAATCCAAGTTCTATCATCTGTGAAGGAATCAAATTGCATATGCTTCCAGGCAAGCATAAACTACAGAGTTGGGATTTTTTGAATCAAGCCACTTCAAGCATTGTTGTTCATCAATTGAGGCCTTGTTACCTCTTTGAGCCTTATCCAAGTAATCTTTATTGCCAAGTGAAACTGGACCAATACACCAAACTTTGTTATGTCTTTGTTTCTTGTATTCTTTAACATAAGCTGGCTCCAGTTCTTCAAAACTATTCACAATCACTCCATATGTCGCTGTTTCAGCAGCCCCCATTTTTTCCTGAAACACTTTAAATCTTTGACCCAGAGAAGAATCTACCTGAAGTTTAGTGAATTCAAGTTTATCAGGCAAACCTGGCACAACAAAGTACTCTGTCTCCGAGATCCCACTATCAAGAACTTTAGACGCGTATACTTTGTGGACGCAAACAAGGCAGAAGCAACTGGTTCCATGAAAAACAATCCTTGGAATGTTAAACTTGAGAGCAACATATGATGTATATGGCAGACATATATCCGAGATTATGCAGCTGGGCTGTGGCTTCAGCTGCCCAAATAATTTTTCTGCAGGTTCTCGAAGCATGTCAGCTGCTATGAACAAATCCACACCTAAGTCCAGGGAAGACACCATGTCCAAATTCTCGCATTGATCAGGTAATCCAACTTTTAGACATGGTAACTGGAGTTGAACTATCTGTATTTGCAGTCCAGATTCAATGGCGCGTGCAAGGATTCCTTCGAATCTGGCTGCGTTGAGTGGTGTTGTGACTATGGTTATAATAACGCCGCGCTGTGCAAGTAGCCTGGCTATGTCTATCATTGGGATCATGTGCCCTTGGGCAAAAAATGGAAACAGAACAAAATGAAGCTGGTTTGTTTCTTTCTCCATGGAAATTTTATTGAGATGTATCAGCACTATGTGGTCCAGGTTTATATATATATATATATATAGAACATGATAAAACTTATATAGGACCATCCAATTAATGAATGACATATGTTCTAATTTATTTTGAAAATGATCAATCAAAACAGGAGTAATTCTTTGGTGCAATGGAGGTATGGGTGACGTGGTACCACCAACGAATTAGAACATGACATGTATAATTTAATACCTATTTTTTAATTTTTTTTTAATTTTTTAGCACGCGTGGCAATAGATGATTGGTTTGTTGCATGGATGATGTGATACCATAGTTGCATTGTAGATTTTCTCTCAAAACAGATAGAGAAAAATGTCATTTATTAATTGAATGGTCTTAGAGTAACAGTACATATATAAATTTCTCATGAAATAGAGATGTAGAATTGCTAGCTTTATTGAGCTTATGTAAGAGCATACATAAGAAACTTTGTTTGCTGACATAAATACAAAAGAATTTGGTTCACTGGCAGAATTAGTCATCAGAAGTTGTTCTTGGGATAATCCATTTATCTTCTTGTTGCCATCGTCGCTTTTTCCTGCTTGTCTCTTACTCTTATAATAACACAAAAGGTCCTAAAAGTGCATGATTTGATAGTATAAAATTCATGATTCTATCTTGAGATTCTGTGTTCGAATTCAGAGAGTGCATTTCTTATAAAAATCCGGGACAGCCGATGATTTTATCTGTTCCGTTTAAACTCGGAAATGGTGATTCGGCAGTTAAATTTTCAACAATTCCAGAAAAATAAAATAAATAAAGAGTGTCTGCAAATTCTTTATTTAATGGAAGTAAAGATAATGTTTATAAGGGGATGAATGGACCACATACAAGTGAACAAGATTGATTGCTGAAAGGCCCACTTTATTGGTTTGTCATTATCTTTTCCGTAAATAAGTATTCAGGGCATTTTTGTCCATTTTGATATTTAGAGTGTTTTGATGGTTTAATTGATGTGATTTTTTTTTTTAATTTCGATAGGATTGATGATATGGAAACAAAATAGAGATAATATATATATATAAATATCATCAAAACGATTTTATTTTTTATTTAACAACCAAAACATATAATAATTTTATCACCGTTTAGTCCTGATTTAGTCACTGATTGAACGATTCCTATATACATAAAAATTATACGCAACCATACATATCACATAAATAATACAAATAGATATTGATACCACAATAAATTTTTATTCTCATCAATTACTTAATAATTTGAACCATGCCGTTATTTAGATTAACGAGTATGAAAAACAATAAAAGTGTGAAAGCTATTTAATATAAACTAAAGCAATAAAAAGGAGAATTGAAAAATACAAAAGTAACAAGAGAAGAGAAGCCCTAAAATAACAATTTCCTGATAACGTTCACTTAATTCTCTCTTATTCTTCTATGATTAATCAAATATAAGCAATTGTTAACCTAGAATAGGAATTTATCTACTAACCTATTCCGAGCGTCAAGTAGACAAACCCGTCTAATCCAATTATCTTCCTATGTCAATTAGATTAAGGCAAATTTATTGAGTTCGAGTTCTAATTAGGATTACACATGCGATAGAGGTATATTCTGTAAGGTTTTGGGGTTAGCGCGGAAGCATCCATATGACTGGAATTTAAAATTTTCTTCCAAAACCACTCTAAAATCGTGGTTATGTCGTAGTTGATGTAAACAATATACTATTTAAATTAATCTATATTAATTTAACATGCATGTAATAAATAATTTTATTTATCAACATAAATAAAATTTACTGATAATAAAACATACCTTTATGTGCTATTATCTTTTAGAGCCTTTTGAATATCCTCCTTGATTTTTCCCTTGTTGTAGTGCACCAAGCGTTGCACCTCTAGTTGGCACACTAGCGCTCCTCTACGAACAAATCGCTCCCACTATTGAGAACAAAAGAACCCCCTTTTCTTTTCTAGGATGTTGGAGTCTTTAGGAACGAATCGAAACTATTCCGAAGAGAGATCAAACGGCAAAAACACAGACTGTTTTTGACGCTAAACTTAATGTGCAAACTTGTTGTGCTTATATATAGCTCAACGTTACGCACACAAAGGTTTATATATATATATATTACTTTTTCTCTCTGACCTCAATTGCTTGCTATATATGTTTATATATACTAAAAGCCTTTTTGATGCTGACATAAACAACAAACAAAATAATGAAAATGATTCATTGCCTTTTGTTTGCCTTCAACAAGAAGTCCTTCAATAAGAAGTTATGTCTATCAACGTGAATAACAAGTTTGGCCTTCAAAATCAATATATTAACATAAGAATTGTTTTAATTGTATCCTAATACAATAAGGTCAATCCAATATCTCTCCAAATCAAATTTGGTTTCTTAAAGATTCTTTCCAAAATAAAATTAGGATACTTAATCAAATTAGGAATCCTAATTAAATAATGACTTCCATATTTAATCTTAATAAAAACTCTAATTAATTTGGGTGCTAGCCCACTAAATTAAAGCTTAATAGATTAAATATTATTTTGGCATATTAATTAATTAACTATTAATTAATTAATTTAACTTACTTAATTTTAATTAACAATTAATTAAAATTACATTTAATTTATTTAATATAAATATCAAATATTTAATTAAACAATTAAATCTTATTTTATATTTCGAATTTATTAATCAAATTAATATTTCCGAAATATCCTGAATATCCTAATCCAATTAGGAAATACCAAAATAATCATTTATTAACATTTAATAAACATCCTCGAATTTGTAACATAGACGAGAACTATATTGTGCGACCGTCCTAGGTTCATTATCGAGTAGCAGTGGAATAATATTAACTCTTTAATATTTCATCTCTATGATATTCCACAGACCATGGGTAATCGCCTAGCAGCAAGCCATGGCCCCTAGTCGATAAATGAAGTGGGAAAACATATGAACCTGTTAGAATACACTTCGAACATGTCATCTCATTCCTTCCGATATTTATGTTTCTTATCGAGTCTGGATCATGGTAAGGTCAAATCCTTATACTCGACATATCTTTAAACTTTATCTTGTGGATTTGATATCTCTAAGATATCGACTGCTTTGGCCAAAGACTTATATCCACAACTTTAAGTTTCCTTGAAACATCTATAACTTTAATTATCAAAGTTATCGGATCCCATCTTGAAACATACGTGACTTCGTACGTCAATCGCTCAAGGTCATCTAGCATTTATTCAAAGGACATGAATAGTCGAATGAGGATATACTAGTGAACCAAGAGTATTATCGCACAAGTCATCATATGATCTCAGGTCAGAGGATATAATGACACTAATGTATTATTACGAAGATCAATGACCTTAGATAATATTACCATGTGATCTTACGCTTCTGTGGTCGTGTTCGATATTTCATTCTACTAATGAAACATCTATTGTCTGTGTCCTTATGATATGAGACTCATCATCCATTCTATTAACATCATATGTCAATCTAGGCGACACACAACAATATTGGTCAAGTGATATATTATTGTCCTGTATAACAATCACATTTTACCAAGAACATAATTTGAGACATATATAAATATCGTTGACTCTCATAATCGCAAACGTCTTTTGGATTAACGATATTCATCTGACATAATGTCTCAGGACATACACATAAAATATGGATGTAATAATGTGTAGTTAACAAATGCCTTTTATTAATAAATAATAAATTATATTACAAACAATATGTCTTAAACCATTACATCCATAACTGGTTTTAGAGCATACTCTCTAACAAACTCCCACTTGCACTAAAGCCAGTTATTATGATACCCAATGCCCATCTTCTCAAGATGACGCTCCAATTGTTATTGGCTCATTGGCTTTGTGAGTGGATCAGCCACATTATCAGCTGAAGGTGTTTTCAGAATGGCTATCGCCCATCTCCAACATATTCTCTTAGTATGTGATACTTTCTTTGAATGTGTTTGGATTTCTGGTGTGACCTTGGTTCCCTGGCCAGTGCTATAGCCTCATTGTTGTCGCAGTTCAAAAATGAACGCTCTTTCAATGATTGGAACCACACCTACCTTTCACTTTCAGTTCTGGTGATCCGTAAATCAATATCATATCCTTAGTTCTTCTTAAGTACTTGAGGATTGCCTTGACTGCTATCCAATGATTTTCTCCTGGATCGGACTGGAATCTGCTTGTTACACTAACAGCAAATGCAATATCCGGTCTTGTACATAACATGGCATACATGAGACTACCTATGGCAGAAGCATATGGTACTTGACTCATGCGTGCTCTTTCTTGAGGTGTCTTGGGACTCATCGATCTAGATAGATGAATTCCATGCCTACAAGGCAACAAACCTCTCTTAGAGTCCAACATATTGAATCTCTTGAGCACTTTTTCTATGTACAGACTTTGGGACAAACCAATCATTCTTCTTGATCTATCTTTATAGATTCTTATGCCAAGAATGTAGGTTGCCTCTCCCAAGTCTTTCATTGAGAATGTTTTGGATAACCATACTTTGACTGAAGTCATCATAGCGACATCATTTCCTAATAGTAATATGTCATCCACATATAATATTAAGAACGTTATGGCACTCCCACTGACCTTTTTGTAAACACAGGGCTCATCCACATTTTTGATGAAACCAAACGTTTTGATCGCATCATCAAATCGTAGATTCCAACTCCTAGATGCTTGCTTAAGACCATATATAGATCTTTGCAACTTACATACTTTATGACTATCACATTTAGATGTAAAACCTTCTGGCTGTTTCATATAAATTTCTTCCTCAAGAAATCCATT
This sequence comes from Zanthoxylum bungeanum, assembly GCA_019454045.1. Lineage (NCBI taxonomy): Eukaryota > Viridiplantae > Streptophyta > Magnoliopsida > Sapindales > Rutaceae > Zanthoxylum > Zanthoxylum bungeanum. The sequence continues at coordinate 174,808 of SKCR01014330.1, read as the reverse complement.
TAGAAAAGCTGTTTTTACATCCATTTGCCAAATCTCATAGTCAAAGTAAGCTGCTATAGCTAAGAGAATTCTAATGGATTTTAGCATAGCTACTGGCGAAAAGGTCTCCTCATAATCAATGCCTTGTTTCTGAGTATATCCTTTTGCCACTAGTCTAGCTTTATAAGTCTAAACTTTTCCATCCTTTCCAATCTTTCTCTTGAAGACCCATTTACACCCAATAGGACCAATTCCTTCAGGAGGATCAACAAGTGTCCATACTTGATTAGAATACATGGATTCCATTTCAGAATTCATAGCTTCAAGCCATCTAGAAGAGTCAATGTCTGACATTGCTTCTTCGTAGTTTCTTGGGTCATCTACATGAACCGATTCACCAATCATAAAAGATTCAAAATCTTGTTGATTGACTAGGGTATATCTCAATGGCAAGCGAGATTCCCTAATTGATCTACGAAGTGGTTGTGTTTCTTGAGATGCTTCATGTTCTACTTGTTCTGGTTCCTTCTGAGTTGAGTCAATTCGTTTTCAGAATTCTCTTCTTGAGAGACTTCCTCATCTAGGTCAACTTCTTTCCCAGTACTTCCCTCTTGAACCAAACGATCCTCAAGGAATGTAGCATTCCTACTAACCACTATCTTGTGATCAGAGGGAATGTAGAAGTAATATCCCATAGAATCTTTGGGATATCCTATGAATTGAGCTTTTTCAGATCTTGAGTCTAGCTTTTCTGTAAAGACTTTCCTTACATAAGCTGGACTACCCCAAATCTTCAAATATCCTAATTAGGACGTTTCCCATACCATATCTCATATGGAGTTTTTAAGGAGCGGATTTGGTTGGAACTCTATTTAGAACATGCAAGGATGTTTGGAGAGCATATCCCCCAAAAAGACGTCGGTATATCAACAAAACTCATCATGGAACGTACCATATCCAATAGGGTACGATTTCTCCTTTCAGAGACACCGTTATGCTGAGGTGTGTAAGGAGGTGTTACCTGTGACACTATTCCATGTTCCTTGAGATAATCTTGAAATTCAGTACTTAAGTATTCTCCTCCACGATCAGATCGTAGATTTTTAATACTTTTTCCTAATTGGTTTTCTACTTCATTCTTATACTATTTGAACTTTTCAAAAGTTTCTGACTTATGTTTCATTAGGTACAAATACCCAAATCTTGAACAATCGTCAGTGAAAGTAACGAAGTATTGAAAACCACCTTTGGCCACTATACTAAGTGGGCCACATACATCAGTATGTATGAGTTCCAAGGTTTCTTTGGCTCTTTCGTTTTGTCCTACAAAAGGTGATTTGGTCATTTTTCCTTTGAGACATGATTCGCAAGTTGGATAAGGTTCTCTAAACCTAATGAAGGAAGTAAGCCTTCCTTCTCCAATTGTGAAATTCTTTTTTTCTCCAATATGACCTAATCTTAAGTGCCAAAGGAATCTTGAATTGGGATTATCTCTTGGTCTTTTTGTTGTTATTGTATTTAATTCTTTGTTATGGTTCTCATTCATTTGTAAGACATACAATCCATTTTCTTGGAGTGCAACACCAATAAATTTATTCAGAAAATAAATATTGCATTTCTCATTGATAAAATGAAATTCATAATTACATTTTGTCAATAATGGAATGGAAACAATGTTCCTTATTGCACTAGGAAAATGTAAGACTTTATCTAATAAATTATTATTGTCTTGATGGCATAGGAAGTTGACACGCCCCTACGTTATTGGTTGCAGAGACAAGTTCTCCATTCCCAACTTTTAGGACCACTTCTCATTCCTTAAGTAACATCTTACTCTTTAGAATCTGCAGAGACATACAAATATGTGATGTCGCAGCAAAATCTAAAATCCATTAATGAGATATGGAACTTATTCCAAGATCCATTTCAATAACAAAGAACGAGGACGTACCTTCCTTTTGCTTTTTCAAGCTTGCAAGGTACTGAGGACAATTCCTCTTCCAATGTCCTTTCTTCTTCTTGCAATAGAAGCACTCATTTTGAAAATTAGGGCCATTGAGTTTATCTTTGTCAAGTATTGATTTTATTGGATTCATTTTGTATCACGTACTCTGTTGAAAACACGAGTTTGTTACTAATTTGAAATAAGTAATTAAACAAAATTAAGGTCTTTAAGGTCTTTATAATGTTCTCCACTAATTTTACTCGATTCACATTCCACACCTTATGCGGAAAACGGAAATATTGTTGGAAATATTTCTAGTGGGATGTCGAGTTCTCATTGTTAATGTCATGCCTCACCTAATGGGTTTTGGCACTTCATTTCCAATGAGTCAAAACTCCTTTTGTTTGTATCTCTATACAAGGCTCAACCTTTCCACCTCTAGCGAACAATGTCTCACCTAATGGGTTTTGGACATCTTCACTAGTTAAGCTAGACCCAACACCTTTCGTCACGTAACACATGTGATTGGCCCTCACCTAATGGGTTTTGGGTTTGCAATCATTAGGCTACATATACGAACAAGTCAAATAGTACTTAAACATATAAGGGTCCCTCACCTAATGGGTTTTGGGATTACCAAAATATATTCAGTAGACTATTTGATTATGTTGGAAGGTAAATGCTTAATATTCATTCTTGGGGATTAAATAATTATTCATATCTTATATGATTTAGGTCTTTCTTTTCGTGCATCTTGATGTCTTTGTATCTCATACTTTCATCTTGCACAAGCACATTTACAACATAACCTTTATGTTTGGCTCTAGACGAGGGGAATCCTAGTCTCTTATTAACACTTTAATAAGACTGTTTCATTTGGTTGAAGACAATCATTCACAATTCGGTAACTAGAGAAAAACTCCCAGAAGATGAGGGGGGTCCGGTGTGACCACTTAACTCCCTACCTTCTTAGGCTCTTATCACCTTGGTGACATAGTTCTCTTTAGTACCTCTTTGTTAGAGAAGGTCTTAGGCTTTCTTGGCTTGAATAATCCTATTACTAATCTTGAAACTTTTAAAAGATTATACTTTGATTATCAATTAATATTTTAATCATATTAAAAATTAAGAGATATAATCAAAGTTGTATTAGGATTCATGTGGTGATTTAATTTTAATCCAATTAAAATTTTATATGGGTTTAACTTCCTAAGAAGTTATATAGTTCAAAACTAACACACACTCAATTTCTATTAGAATTCTTTCCAAAAACAATTTTAATGAAAATAGAATTCTAATCATACTCAAATTTTAATTCTGGAGATTTTTGTAAAATATTTGTAATTTCAGAAATTACATTTCACCTCACCTCTGATCGTTTTGGGTATTTACAATAAATCCCTAAAACTTTCAGAATTTTACAAATTGGTCATGCGGAGTCTGCCAACCTGAATTTTCAGGTTCTGTCCAACAGATTGTTTTGCGTAGCAGACGACCTTTCCGAATTCCAATTGAGTTGAAATTTTACAGAGTCGTTAATCCATATGTCTAGTGTCTCCACAAAAAATTTCAGCCAAAAATAACGATTTTATCAACATAAAATAATAGCCTAACCGAACAGCTCTCATTAGGATCCCATATACATGCCTTTAATTTGTTTTCATCAAAACGACATAACCTCAAAGCTCTGATACCACTGTAAGGTTTTGGGGTTAGCGCGGAAGCATCCATATGACTGGAATTTAAAATTTTCTTCCAAAACCACTCTAAGAATCGTGGTTATGTCGTAGTTGATGTAAACAATATACTATTTAAATTAATCTATATTAATTTAACATGCATGTAATAAATAATTTTATTTATCAACATAAATAAAATTTACTGATAATAAAACATACCTTTATGTGCTTATTATCTTTTAGAGCCTTTTGAATATCCTCCTTGATTTTTCCCTTGTTGTAGTGCACCAAGCGTTGCACCTCTAGTTGGCACACTAGCGCTCCTCTACGAACAAATCGCTCCCACTATTGAGAACAAAAGAAACCCTTTTCTTTTCTAGGATGTTGGAGTCTTTAGGAACGAATCGAAACTATTCCGAAGAGAGATCAAACGGCAAAAACACAGACTGTTTTTGACGCTAAACTTAATGTGCAAACTTGTTGTGCTTATATATAGCTCAACGTTACGCACACAAAGGTTTATATATATATATATATTTCGCAAGCCTCAGTTTGCATATATATATATATATATTACTTTTTCTCTCTGACCTCAATTGCTTGCTATATATGTTTATATATACTAAAAGCCTTTTTGATGCTGACATAAACAACAAACAAAATAATGAAAATGATTCATTGCCTTTTGTTTGCCTTCAACAAGAAGTCCTTCAATAAGAAGTTATGTCTATCAACGTGAATAACAAGTTTGGCCTTCAAAATCAATTATTAACATAAGAATTGTTTTAATTGTATCCTAATACAATAAGGTCAATCCAATATCTCTCCAAATCAAATTTGGTTTCTTAAAGATTCTTTCCAAAATAAAATTAGGATACTTAATCAAATTAGGAATCCTAATTAAATAATGACTTCCATATTTAATCTTAATAAGACTCTAATTAATTTGGGTGCTAGCCCACTAAATTAAAGCTTAATAGATTAAATATTATTTTGGCATATTAATTAATTAACTATTAATTAATTAATTTAACTTACTTAATTTTAATTAACAATTAATTAAAATTACATTTAATTTATTTAATATAAATATCAAATATTTAATTAACAATTAAATCTTATTTTATATTTCGAAATTTATTAATCAAATTAATATTTCCGAAATATCCTGAATATCCTAATCCAATTAGGAAATACCAAAATAATCATTTATTAACATTTAATAAACATCCTCGAATTTGTAACATAGACGAGAACTATATTGTGCGACCGTCCTAGGTTCATTATCGAGTAGCAGTAGAATAATATTAACTCTTTAATATTTCATCTCTATGATATTCCACAGACCATGGGTAATCGCCTAGCAGCAAGCCATGGCCCCTAGTCGATAAATGAAGTGGGAAAACATATGAACCTGTTAGAATACACTTCGAACATGTCATCTCATTCCTTCCGATATTTATGTTTCTTATCGAGTCTGGATCATGGTAAGGTCAAATCCTTATACTCGACATATCTTTAAACTTTATCTTGTGGATTTGATATCTCTAAGATATCGACTGCTTTGGCCAAAGACTTATATCCACAACTTTAAGTTTCCTTGAAACATCTATAACTTTAATTATCAAAGTTATCGGATCCCATCTTGAAACATACGTGACTTCGTACGTCAATCGCTCAAGGTCATCTAGCATTTATTTATTCAAGGACATGAATAGTCGAATGAGGATATACTAGTGAACCAAGAGTATTATCGCACAAGTCATCATATGATCTCAGGTCAGAGGATATAATGACACTAATGTATTATTACGAAGATCAATGACCTTAGATAATATTACCATGTGATCTTACGCTTCTGTGGTCGTGTTCGATATTTCATTCTACTAATGAAACATCTATTGTCTGTGTCCTTATGATATGAGACTCATCATCCATTCTATTAACATCATATGTCAATCTAGGCGACACACAACAATATTGGTCAAGTGATATATTATTGTCCTGTATAACAATCACATTTTACCAAGAACATAATTTGAGACATATATAAATATCGTTGACTCTCATAATCGCAAACGTCTTTTGGATTAACGATATTCATCTGACATAATGTCTCAGGACATACACATAAAATATGGATGTAATAATGTGTAGTTAACAAATGCCTTTTATTAATAAATAATAAATTATATTACAAACAATATGTCTTAAACCATTACATCCATAACTGGTTTTAGAGCATACTCTCTAACATATTCCTATCCTAACACGGAAATGAATTGCATCATGTGTTGATTTACCTAGGTCTAAACATATAAATTCATCCTCCTATTTTATTATAGTTTCTCTCTGTCTTAAAACACATAATTTTATTTTCCCACTTCATTATAGTTACCTAGTCAATCCTAATGGTAGATAAGGAATGAGAAACATGAAGAATAAAAAACGACAACTACAAATAGAAGGTAACCAAAGAGAAATTCAATTGATTAAAATTACAAATGGGTTCCATTGAAATCCTGTGACGAGTTTAAGCATGAACAATAAAGCTTTAGAAGAAATATCATTTGCAATTTAAGCATAAAGAAACAAAGAGTATGAATATGAAATTATAGTATGTGAATTAATTTTAATTAAGAATATATTATCTTGATATCTTTTTCTCTTTTCTACTATTGGTCTACTTCCACACAACTCCCACATCCCTCTGAAAATGTTCCTCAACATTATCTTCTCCAACCACCCACTCATCATCAACTAAGGGATTTCATCCTCAACTAAGGGATCCTCATCCTCTTTCATTGATTGTTTCTTCAAGAACTTATATCGTATTTTATTATTGTACATGACATACATTAATGAGTTCAATTTCTGAGTGGACATCTTTTTCTTCTCTTTGTATGAATCTACACAAATGAGAAATAAAGTTTATCACTAAAAAATACTCTTCAAATGTATGCATAGAATAAAAATGTTCGGAAGCTCATATAAAATTAAATGAACTCCAATTACACTCACACCCCGATAATGAGCCGGTCAAGCTCAAGATCTTTACAGCTAAGGACTATAGTTTAAGTGTCTGGTCTCCATATTAACTCCACCAATCGGCTACAAAAAGAATGAACACACAATTAAAAATTAAGGTAAGCTTTTAATGATAATACCATATAAATTATTTTCACATAACATGACTATGATTGAATATCGAGTGTTTAGCCTGGTGAAATGAATACATCCCAATCCTTTTTAAGAATGCATCCACCTGCACATATGCCTCTGTCTTATCCTCACTATTGCTCATAAGTTTGTCCATGTACATAAAAGATCACAACTTAATCTTTGGATGCTTGGATGGATTGTCTGAATACTGGATCTGGGGTTTCAAAAAGAATGCAGCCGCATGCAAATGGTGGTACATCTGAAACTCTCACCTATAATCAATTATCTTCCATACCTCTTTGTATGTTCCAACTTAATCTCCCAAATTTTTGGCTATCTCTTCCTTTGCTTTATCTATTGCACCGTAGATGTATCTCATCCAAGATATTTTTTTTTCACTATTAGTCATCCTCAAAATGTTAATCAGAGGTTTGGTGCTTTTCAATGCATAGGCCATGCTTATTCAGAACTTATCACACAAAATGATTTCTTGACTTCTCTCCCTTCACGTTTCTTCAATAAATTAAGTTCATTCCATTCATTCAAATTAAACATTTGCTCCAAATTTTACATTGTCAAGTATGCAGTAGCAAACTTTGTAGAAGCAGGCGCACCAACTCTTTCTTAGTAAAACTCCTCATCAACACCAACACTGCTTCATGATTATATATGAAAGTACTTACATGTTCTAGGACATTAATAAATACATTCTCAAGTTGTGAATGACTTAAGCAAAAAAAATACCCCATTAAAAGTCCAAAACCATTATGTTAAGGTATAATAGTTGCCTTTTTAGCTTTGATCAATTCATTTTTATATTAAGACAGCTTTTCAATATCTTTAAGAATCAAATCAATATAGTGTATCGTACATGGGGTCTACCACAGTCGTGTCCTCTTCTGCATCAACAGTTGAGGTGGCCAAAGGTTTGATTCCGGTTCCAATCGAAATTAAACCTTTCAGTTTTTGGTTCCACCCTTATGGAAGAGTGGTTGAACCGGTTCCTTTTGGTTCAGTTACGGTTCGACAAGGTTTTGGAATCGAAAATCGGAATCGGACAATTTCACTTCAACATTCTAATTAATTTAAATTTTAAGAAAAATTTAATTTTGTTTAAAAAAATAAAGTGAAAATTATTTTTTTAAAAAAAATAGAAATGAGACATTACAAAAAAATATTATAATTTTTTTTTATTAATTTGATTTTTCTTACATTATTTTAAAAAATTAAATTAAAAATTAAATGAATAGCTTGAACTTAAATTTGTAAAAAATTAAGCTGCTTACGTATCCTTTTTAGGTGAGAGGAATTAAAGATCACGTAGTTCCATTACAAATTTTAGATAGTTAACCACATTATAATTTTTACTTATCATCATTATCCGTTGATCCTTTAGTTTCCGTTCCGCTTTCGTAGTTGTCGTACAATTCTTCAAAATCATCTAAGACATATTCTTGTTGTCTTAGATTAGCTCGAGTCCAATCATTCACACATGTCGTTGCTTCTAAAGTGATTAGATGTAAGGAAGACCGTCTCACTTCCAAAATATTATCTCCTAAGTTGAAGGTTTGTTCAACCGCAACAATAGAAATGGGTGTTGCCCACACTTCCTTATCAATAATCGATATAACGAGATATATATTTTGATGGCATTGCCACCATACAAGTACTTGAAAATTTTTACTTACAAAACTTTCAGAAGAAAACTCGAAATTTTCTGTTAAATAATTTTCCAATTCGGGATTGTTAATAGTGTTTTCCTTAGGTTTTTTATTTCATTGTAGTAACCAAAGATCACCTATGCTAAGTCTTAAAGGTGGTACCGGTTGGCTACTAGATTATCATATTGATTGCAAGTTGTATATACTGATATAATTATTAAATAAATCTATTAAATCAATTTTTATTCTATCTATTATATTTCTAACATTAATTTCACTATCTACTCTTAAAAATTCATAGTAAGTTTGCAGGCCACTATACAAACCATCTAATTTAAACATAGGATAAAAAACAATAACAATAAGATAAAGTAATGAAATTTTTTTAAAAATAAATTAACCATTTTCACTTCATTAAAGTAATATAATCAAATAAAACAATATCATTCCAATGACATGTGACACTCATGTATGAGTGTGTGCTCCAATGATCACTCCAAATATAAAGACAAATAGAAACACGACCTTAACATATTTAAATAATTCATTTAAGATAATTTTTTCATCTTTAAATAATTTTAAGATTTTCTATTTTTTAGAGTTTCTAGACATTTTACGTGCAATAGGATTTAAAATATTTCGACAATAATTTATAAAAGTAATTTTTTCACCAAAACTTAATGGAAGATGTGTCATGCAAATAAATTTAACAATTCTTCTCTATTTTTTACATTATAATATTTAAATAAATCAAAAGAAATTGAACCTTTACATGAATTAGAGGCATGATGTCTATCTAAGTATTTATTCATATCGCCATAGCCTCCAGTAAATTTGTAAGATACAGCACAATAGTTGCATATTACTCTTAGACCATCACTTTTAGATTCTACTAAATGAAAATGAATTTCAAAAATATCAGAAAAATGAAACTTAACTTCCATTCGTCGTGTGGTAGTGGTATTGGTACTGACACTTTGGCTCATTTGGGTTGGGACATTGGTGTTGTTAGATGAGGTTTCAAATTTTTTTTCTAAATATTAGAGAATTGAAAATTAATAGAATTTGAGAATTGGATAATATTTGAAAGAATTAAGAGAATTGAGAGAATGATAGAAAATTGGAGAATTAAATAAATAAGTTTATTTGATTAATCCGAGAAAAATCTTTGAAATCGGAAAATTTTGATTTTCCCCTATTCCGCTGCGTTACCGGATTTCCGCCATAAAACCCCTTCAGCGATGAATCATAAGTTCAATAATCCAAAGATGTTTATATTATGGCATAATCGTCTTGGTCATTCAAAAGATACAATAATGCGTAGAATAATTGAAAATTCTAATGTTCATAAATTAAAAAACTAGAAGATTCCATTGACATATGAGATCAACTGCACTGTTTGCTCACAATGCAAACTTGTGATACGCCATCTCCATCTAAGATTTCCCTTAAATCCCCATCATTCTTACAAAGGATTCATGGAGACATTTGAGAACCAATCCATCCACAAAGTGGGCATTTCCGTTACTTTATGGTTTTGATTGATCCATTTATACAGTGGTCATATATTTGCTTATTGTCCACACGTAACATTGCATTTGCCAAGCTACTTACCCAAATGATTAGATTAAGGGCATAATTCCCAGATTGTCCAATCAAAACCATACAACTCAAAAATGCTGGTGAATTTACATCCAAAATATTTGATGACTATTGTACATCAGTTGGAATCAATGTTGAACATCTAGTTCCACATGTACATGATGAAGTTGGTGCTTGCAGTGCCAATCCGAATTGTATATTTTATTATTTATTAATAAAATAACTACATTTTCATTTCATAACTTATAACGGTATTGTCATTATGCGTATTAGATTGATGTATAGATATGCTAAGAATGACATCGACCTTAGAATAATTTTGACACTAGGTGTAAACTATTTTTAAAGTAAATATTCCTAGTCATCGGTTTTGGAATACGGTTGAATTCCTAAAACCTAAAAGACTAGCACATATCGTATATTGGAATTGGAGTTCCAATGGTTTAACTCGATGTACCATGAGTTTTGGAAACTCGTATAGACATGTGCGTATTCGTTGAAGCGAATACTGAATGACTCATAGGTGATTCCTAATAGTTGGAAGTACACACCACCGTCAATAGAAATCTCCTCGAGTCGAGTAGCATATGTAATTCTTTGACTATAGGATAACATTGATTTTGTGTGAGATCCTCCACATTTTGATGTCATGTATGTCAGAAATATTTCATGGTCTGGCCTCTAGATGTTCGTTGGATGTGAACTGATGCACTCAGTAATCAAGTGCGAAGCAAGATATGATCTGTCAACCCATATGTGTACCATAAGAGGTTTAGGTATCCACGTGAGTAAAGTCATGATTCTTAAAGACTTTGGACAAAGTCGATCACCTAGAGTGGATCGCATCAGTTGTAAAGAATCGTGGATATGTCGACATGAGATGTGCGCCTTGGAAACTTGACGGTGTATACTATCTTTCCTAAGCACAACTCGGATAGCCTACGATGGAGGGATTGTTAAACACCTCGACTTGTATAGTTCAGAAAGGTCGTTCGTGTTCTTCGCGAATTCGGAGGTGGCCGAATTGTGTACATATTAGCTAGACTTATATGACGAACGTGTCTGAACTTAGAGAGTCCCATTATGAAGTGTACTCGTTGAGCACTTGGTTAGCCGATTAATTTTGATAAAAGATAATATTCGATATTATAATTATCAACTAAGATAATCAAGTGTTATTGGATAACATTTGTTATTTACTTTGACCTAATTGGATTAATTCAATAATTACACAAGGGCTTAATCGTAAAGTCATAATTATCTCTACCATTTGAGGATATTATGGTAATTGTAAGTATGTAATAATATGTGGTTTTGGCTTGATTTAATTGGATTAAATCAATGTGACAAACATTTAACTAATCCATTTCATAATCATTGGCTTGATTTAATTGGATTAAATCAAAATGGGAGACAATGGAGATTAGTCACACATAATTATACATATTTGGACAAATTGGATTAAGCCCACTTAAAATTTGATTATAACTTTTATTAATTTAAAATTTCCTAAGTTTTGCTATAAATAGCAAGCTTTATGAAGGTTTTAATTACAAGAAAAAGAACAAGTATAAGATAAGCAAAAGCTTGAGTAAGTTATACATAAGTAATTCTTGAGAGATTAGCCTAAGTTAGAAAAAATGTTTAGAGAAGCTTGTGAGGTTTCTACAACATTTCATTTAGGAAAAATCAAGGTTGGATCTTGAAGTGAAGCTTGGTAGCATTGGAAACAATATTGGATCTTGGAGTCAAGCTTGCACACTTTGGAGGTTCTCCAATAATTTCAACAAATGAGAGGTAGATTGGATCTTGCATCAAGCTTATTAGGTAATGTTTGATCTTCTCATAAGCTATGTTCATTTGTGTATTAGATGCATGATAATATAGCTTAATGTTGAAATAAGGCTAATCAATTGTGTTAGGATACTTTAGAAGTATAAACACAACATGCTTATGTTTTAGGTCAAAGAAGTTAATGTTGGACATGGAACAATTAATAAGAGTTTGGAACTCTAGATTAAAGCTTAGAGCTATGGCTACCATTCTAGAATCACTTGACCATATTTGGGTGACCTAGAATTGTTCGTGAGATATTTCTTATCGGGATTTTATTTTGAGTTGTAATTTGATTCAAAGAAACCCATATATATATTTAGAATTTATATATGTTTATTTTATAATATGTGTTGTGGTTGGTTTTGAAATTAAAATTATTTTGGGTGATTTTAAAGTGTTTTAAGGGTTTTTGTTTTTAGAAAAAAAAAAAAAAAAAATAATAAGTTGTTGTGCTCTCGGCCAAATTGGTCGAGAGCAAGGCGCTACAGCGCCAAAGTGCTCTTAGGTAGCATGTTGAACAAGCAGCATGCCAAGACCCCAAGAATTTTATTTATATCCGGTTTTTATCTCGAGTGGAATTTTCCAGATCCAGATTTATTTCTGATTTTCCCTAAAACACTTGAAAAATAAAATATTATATATTATTAATTTTTAAAATACACTCATGCTATATATCCACGGGTTAGACTCATTTCCGCTGCGTGGGGTACCGATCAGTCCGATCCGACCCTAAGGGTTCCACAATTGCCCCAACAATACATACACAAAATGGATTGACATAATCATTGATCAAACGGATTGAGATAATGGTAAAAACTTTGTTGTTACATTCTCAGTTATCAATTTCTACATGGGGTCATGTTATACTACATACAGCTGCATTAATTAGCCTTAGACCCACAACTTATCATCAATATTCTCCCTTCCAACTTGTTCTTGGTCACTAACCAGATATTTCCCATCTATGTATTTTTTATTGTATTGTGTATGTTCCCATTTCACCCCCAAAATGCACAAAGATGGGACATCAACGTCATTTGGGATATATGTTAGGTTTAATTTACCTTTCATTATTAGATATTTGGAACCCTTGACGAATGATCTTTTTTCCCCACGTTTCGCGGATTGTCATTTTGATGAGACAATTTTCCTCTATTAGGGGAAAAGAATAGCCTTCAAAAGCAAGGCGTGAACTTTCTTGTAAAATTCCTACCATGTCTCATTTAGATCATCGCATTAGTCAATGTGAAATTTAAGTACGAAGGATAATCCATTTGCAACAAATTGCAAATCAATTACCAGATGCATTTACAAATGCAGCAAAAGTAACCAAGTCACATATACCAACTGCTAATACACTAGCCCATGTGATTGTTCCTGTTGAACAATCTAGTATAAAGGCAGTTAATAAATCATTTATTGCACGTCAGAAACGTGGTTAGTTCTAAAGATATTATTCCTCGAAAAAGGAAAATAAGATATCTGGATTTTATTGAAAATAATGCTCGAGCAATGACTATGACCACATCTTCAGAATCACTAGTTCCAGAAGAATTGATAGTCCCTGAAGAGACACTAGCCCATGAAAAGGCTCAAAAATCCAAAAATGATGAAAAGTCTATAAACTATATTTATACAAGAGAAATGTGAGATCAAAAGGAAACAATCATTGACGATGCGTTTGCATATACATTAGCTACTGAAATTACAAATGATTTTGAACCTCAAACTGTCGATGAATGTAGACAAAGACACGATTGGCCTAAATGAAAAGAATCAATTCAAGCATAATTGACTTCTTTAGCCAAATGTGAAGTATTTGAACCCGTAGTCCAGACACTTGAAGATGTCAAACCCGTTGGTTACAAATGGGTGTTTGTACGAAAATTAATGAACATAATGAATTCATTAAATATAAAGCGCGATTAGTTGCACAAGGTTTCTCGCCAAGACCAAATATTGACTATAATGATATGTATTCTCATGTGATGGATATCATTACGTTTCAATTTTTAATCAGTTTGGCAGTCTCTAAAAGACTGGACATGCATCTTATGGAGTAATGACAACATACTTTTATGGCTAATTTGACACTGATATTTACATGAAAATCCGTGAAGGACTGAAAATGTCTGAAGCATATAAATCAAAGGATTGTAAACTATGTTCAATGAAGTTACAACGATCTCTATACGGATTGAACCAATTCGGACGCAAGCGGTATAATCGTTTGAGTGAATATTTGATGAAAGATGGGCATATAAATGATCCTATATGTTCATGCGTATTTATTAGAAAGTATGAATCTAGATTTGTTATTATAGCAGTATATGTAGATGACATGAACTTAATTGGAACTCCTGAATAGTTTCTAAAAACTGCTGAATATTTGAAAAGAGAATTTGAGATGAAAGACTTGGGAAAAATGAAATATTATCTCTAATTGCAGATCTAGCATAAAACTAAAGGAGTGTTTATCCATCAAACTGCTTATATTGAGAAGATTCTAAAACATTTCTGATACGAAACTGGATACGAAAAAGATGAAACACGATCCAAGATCCATGTCATTGAAAACCCTTGGAGATAGCCTCGGATGAATTTTTCCAGCAAAATAGACGCCACAAAGGATGCCAACCCTTTGATAAGTCTTTGTTCAATCACTGAACTTGATAAAAAAATTCTTAATCTCAAAGAAAGTTAAAAGTTATTTTTGACTTTAAATAGTTACATGCTCAAACCCTATAGAGCCGAAAAGTCTTTAATAGCCTTAAACTACCCATTACCAACTAAAAGCCCATAACTCCTAATTTCTAGCCCATTTTGAACCCACAAATAAATAAAAATAAACTAACCTAAATAATAAATAAAACGGTCTTCCACGTTGGTTCCATCATGCTAATAAATAATAATATGATGAAAATAAGTCTAAATAACTGAAACTGATCCATGCTGCTCCTCGATGACTTGGGTCAAATGTATAACTCTTGAACCATCTTCCTTGAAGTCCAATTGGTCTCGAACGTGCTTGTTCAATTCAGCTACATGACGTTGGGCCAGGCCTGCCATAACATCTTTGATCTTCTGAGCTATGTGTCTTGTAATTGGTCCAACCGGTACATGGATTGGATCTATTATACTCTAGATCGAATCGGGTGCTGCTAGGATCACATCGTCCCCTCCCTCTTGAAAATGATTCGACATCAAATCGACACCTGCATCAAAAAAGGACAAATCAGAAACATTAAATGAAGCAGAAACATTATACTCACCATGCAGGTCTAGCTTATATGCATTATCATTGATCCTTTCGACGACTTGAAAATGACCATCTCCCCGAGGTTGAATCTTGGATCTTCGTTGAGCCGGAAACCTCTCCTTACGCATGTGTAGCCAAACCCAATCACCATGCTCAAACACCACGCATTTACGGCCTTTATTCACATGAGAAGTGTACTGCTCATTTTTCCGTAATATGTGTTCACATGCTTTCTCATGTATTTGTTTCACCAATTCCGCTTTCTTTTTCCCATCTAAACCTACAATTTCCTCAACAGGTCAAGGCAATAAATCCAATGGTGTTAGTGGGTTAAATCCATATATAAGTTCAAAATGTGAATATGAAGTAGAAGAATGAATGCACCTATTGTATGCGAACTCTACATCGCGCTTCATTCTAGGCCAGTAAAAATGATCCTTCAAGGTTTCTAGGGTCTTACTAATTCCAAAATGTCCCATTAGTCCGCCTCCATGAGCCCCTCTCACTAATAGCTCACGCATACTACAAGAAGGAATGCATAACTTATTTTCTCTAAACAGAAATCTCTCATGCTGGTTGAATTTACTAAATGCAGATTTAATACATGCAGCATATATATCACAAAAATCCACATCATATGCATAAAGCTCTTTAATAAATTCAAACCCTGACATTTTAGCACTTAAAGAAGTAAGTAAAACATACATGCGCGACAATGCATCTGCAACTACATTTTCCTTACCCTATTTGTAGCGAATAACGTACGAGAATGTCTCTACAAACTCCATCCATCTAGCATGCCTCTTGTTCAATTTTCCTTGCCCTTTAAGGTGTTTCAAACTCTCATGATCTGTGTGTATCACGAACTCCTTAGGCCATAGGTAATGCTGCCAATTCTCTAGGGCTCGAACAAGTGCATACAACTCCTTATCGTACATGGGATACCTCAAAGCTGCCCCATTCAACTTTTCACTGAAGTTCGCAATTGGTATTTTCTCTTGCATCAGTACTGCTCCAATACCTAAGCCACATGCGTCACACTCTATCTCAAAAATGCTCTCAAAATTAGGTAGTGCGAGGACATGTGCACTGCATAACCTTTCCTTGAGAGTCTGAAAAGCAGTCCCTTGAGCCTCACCCCATTGAAATCCCACTGTCTTCTTGACTACCTCAGTCAATGGTGCTGTTATGCTACTGAAATCCTTCACAAAGCGCCTATAGAAACTCGCCAACCCATGAAAGCTTCTAACCTCAGACACTGTAGTAGGTGTTGGCCAATTCCTAATCGCTTTAACTTTCTCTTCGTCCACCTCTATGCCATCTGCAGTCACAACAAAGCCAAGAAAAATGATTATATCCATGCAGAATGTACATTTCTTACTGTTAGTAAATAATTTTTCTATTCTTAAAATATCAAGCACACTTTTCAAAAGACCTACATGCTCATCTAAAGATTTACTGTATACTAATATGTCATCAAAATAAACCACTACAAACTTCCATATACATGCACGCAACACATAGTTCATAAGTCTCATAAAAGTACTAGGGGTGTT
This sequence comes from Zanthoxylum bungeanum, assembly GCA_019454045.1. Taxonomy (NCBI): domain Eukaryota; kingdom Viridiplantae; phylum Streptophyta; class Magnoliopsida; order Sapindales; family Rutaceae; genus Zanthoxylum; species Zanthoxylum bungeanum. Next base: position 158,129 of record SKCR01014330.1, on the reverse strand, counting down.
TGTTAAACCAAAATGCATTACTAACCACTCATATAGCTGTAGGCACTGTATTTTTGCATATAAGTCCCTATTATGAGTCTCATTTGGAGACACTACATTTTAAGTCACAGAAGTTGCGGGAAACGGACGTCGGAAGAGGAAATTCAGAATAAGTATGTCATTAGATTCATTTCACAAGTTCACTATTTTCGTTCGTGCTGCGTTCGTGACCACGTTCGAATGTCAAGCAGATTGCGGGCATTCGTGTAGCGTTCGAATCGGCGTTCGAACGGTGTCGGTCTGGTTTTGCTGCTAGCCTCACATCCAAGCCCAATTAGCCCACCAAAGCCCATAAATCATATCCAATTAATAAAATGCATATTTAACACATGACAAAATTAAATAAAATCTAAAAATCATATACCAAAATTAAATAAAATCTAAAAATCATATACCAATTTAAAATAAAATCATGCCTAATTAAAATCAATCAAGTATATTATATTCATAACTAAACAAATTTCATACCTAAACAAAACAAATTAAATATATAACCTTCCTAAACAACCAAATTTTGTCTCCAATCAATCTTGTGTTTTCCTTACATAACACTAAATCATATCCTCCTTTAATGCACAAATCTCTTCCTTGTCAAGCAAGGATTCACCCATCCCCTTTGTCTATAAAAAAAAAACATTGCCAATACACTTCCTCCTCCTCGAATTCACGCATACACAAAAAAAAGCCCTAGCATTCACGCCAACCATAAGTAAGAAGCAAAAAAAAAAAAAATTCTTTTCTCATATCTTCACATTGCCGAGAACATCACCCCAAATTCCCCCCATTGCCGTAAAACCACAACCCAAAACACCATCTCCATTACCGCACAAACCACCATTGAAACACTCTCCCATACAGCCCCATGATCACTGAAAAATCACCATAAAACAATAGCTAAAATCACCAAAAACAGTAACAAAAACTGCACTTTAAAATCCCTAAAAGAAACCGCAAAACAGCAGCCTCTAACCCCTTACATTACCGTAAAAACAGCCCCTGATACAGCAAAAATAGTGAGTGAAAAACAGCAGCAAAACAACAGCAAAACGCGGGAAAACAGCAGCCCGAACAGTGAAAACGGCGAGGAAAGGCGCAAATTAGTGGACCAGAAAAGTTACAAAGCGCTAGCCCTTCCGATCACCGTGTAACGCGAATCCGAGAGTCGACGTAAAAGGTTAGACCTGATGGCACTTTTCGTATTTGTTTTTTTATTCATCTTTTAATCGTTTTAGTTATTTATTTCGTATGAGAGTCGTCTGTGGATGCATGTTGTGGCTTTGGATGAATGGAAAATGTGTCGTCTCTTGTGGTATATAGGATGGAAACCCAAACATAAATTTCGTAGCCGAATCCGAATGGACCGTAGTGCGGTCTGTACTTGGGATACAACTCCACGTACCACTTGAGCAAACATCACATATTTCGATTTATTTTGTCTTGTTTGTTTATTACCCGTTATTTAAGTTATGCATTTTATTTGTTTGTGTAATGATGAGATAAAGCGCATTGGCTTAGTAAGTCGGATTAAAGGTCCTCCATTTCAAGGGGTTAAAATCATTTACCACGATGCTTCGCCGCGCCGGATGACGTATATTCAGTTGAATGTAAGATGTGTTCAATCGGGTATACAAAGTCCGATATTGTTGTCTTTATTTTTTATATGCATTATGTTATTAGCGTATGAGCTTAGTAAGTTGGATTAAAGGTCCTCCATGTCGAGGGGTTAAAATCCTTTACCACGATGCTTTACCGCTCCAGATGATGTATATTCGGTTGAATGTAAGATGTGTTCAATCGGGTATACGAAGTCCGATATTGTTGTCTATATTTTTATATGCATTATGTTATTAGTGCATGGGCTTAGTAAGTTGGATTAAAGGTCTTCCATTTCGAGGGGTTAAAATCCTTTACTACGATGCTTCACCGCGCCGGATGACGTATATTCGGTTGAATATAAGATGTGTTCAATCGGGTATACAAAGTCCGATATTGTTGTCTTTATTTTTTATATGCATTATGTTATTAGCGCATGGGCTTAGTAAGTTGGATTAAAGGTCCTATATTTCGAGGGGTTAAAATCATTTACCACGATGCTTTGCCGCGCCTTTTAGCCCGTTATTATTGATTATGTGTCATCTATTCATCCGTTCACGTATGTGTCATGTTGTTTACTGCATTTTAGAGGTCACTGATGTAACCCCGTTCGAACGCGTTTCAGAACGCCGCACGAACGCATGTTTTCTGTCTCAGTTCGTTCGAACGCGTTTACGAACGCTACTCGAACGCAAACCTTCTGTTTACCGTTCAAACGCGGCTACGAACGCCGCACGAACGCCCACGGTAAACAGGTCATCTTCCATCACATCACATGTATGGTTACTCATTTTGTTATTTACCTTTTTGATTGTTCATGTTCTCGCAGTTAGTCATTTATTGTGTTCACAAGATCACATGTTCGTTTCCATGATGCATGTTTACACGGTAGTTATCTACTTATGCTTCTGCATTCATCCATTCAACATGTTCATGAAGTTGTATGCTTGCCGTATTTCAATTTATCTTTATGCATGCAAATTCGGACATAGATTATATGCAAATAGGTTGTATGCAAATTCGGACATAGATTATATGCAAATAGGTTGTATGCAAATTGGGACATAGATTATATGTAAATCGGTCGTATGCAAATTCAGACATAGATTATATGCAAATATGTTATATGCAAATTCGGACATAGGTTATATGCAAACTTAGATAACTTAGGAGTAAATTATCCTTGGAAATAAATGTTGCTTAGGCTTGGTTAAATTATTGCACAAATCATTTCATTACAAGTGGCATAAGTAAGGGACCATTCCGAACCCAACTGTTTGAGGTCTTCCCTTGCGATGAGTGAGTGCGGCCTTAAATCTTTATCCCGGTTAACACCGGGTGGCGACTCCATCATTCTCCGATTTAGTCCCCCGCGGGCTACTCCGTACTCCCGACTAGGCCGCGAGCCCGGAATAGCGTCGTCGATTTCTGTGTCCCACAATAGCCCATACTTAGTTTTAAAAGCGGTCTTCCACTCATCATCATCTCTCATAGGAATATGGTGATATCTACTCTTAAGGTCAATTTTACTAAAAATATTAGATTCATGCACTTCATCTAACATATCATCTAGACTAGGAATGAGATGTCGATACGTTACCGTGATATTATTGATGGCATGATAATCCACACACATACGCCACGTCTTATCCTTCTTTGGCACTAATAACATCGGTACTATACACGGGCTCATACTTTTCGTACGTAACCCTTCTCCATCAGCTCCTCAACTTGCCTCTGAAGTTCCTTGGTCTCCTCAGGATTACTCCTATATGCGGGTCTATTAGGAATGACAACTGTAGGAACGGAATCAATCTGATGTTCTATCCCTATATGCGGGTGTGAGCACGTCTTCAAATTCCTACAAAATAGAAGAAATAGAAACATGAAGTGAACTGTTAGTGTTAGTAAGTAAAGAAAAATATGATGTGTCTTTATAAACCAGCAGCAACATGAGTTTGCTAGCTTTGTAGGCTTTCCTCACTTCTCCATCACCTAGATAAAAACTATTTTTCACTCTCTTTCTTCTCACTCTCTCCTTCAGCCCCCTTTCCCTTGGGTTTACTCCCAGATCTAATTCCAGTGTTTCCCCCACTCTCGGGTTTAGATCTCATTTTCTCACTACTATCACTCTGACCCCCCAAGGATGCAACTTTTATCTTTCTCTCTTTTTCTCTTTCCAACTGTAATTTGACTTGATCATCATGAACCTGTCTAGGTGTCAAATGATATAACATAATAGGCTTACCCTTATAATGGAATGAATATTTATTCTTAAACCCATCATGTATCACTTTCCTACAAACTACCACGGCCTCCCTAAAAGTATGTGGCCTGCCTGCATGGGTACCACACACACAACGCTTCATCCATGTAAGGTCCAATGGTAAAAGTCAATAATACCTACTTGGTCACTCTGACCACACCACACTCATTAAGCCACTGCAACCTATATGGCTTATGATGTTTTAAACATGACAATCCAAATCTTGCAACCAATGATGTGCTAGCCACGTTGGTGCAACTACCCCCATCTATGATCATACTACATGACTTCACATTCACACTACACCTAGAATGACAAATATTCTCTCCCTGTTGCTCAGTCTCCTCCTCGACTATCTGTGATGTTAATGCTCTCTTAGACACAAACGACAGATTATCTAATGGGTATGTTGCTCCCTCATCATTATTAGCATCCTCTAACGCAGGCATCTCATCTTCCACCTCCTCATCTATGGAATCGATATTACCATCATCCTTCATTACTAGTGTTCGCTTATTGGGGTACTGTGATGCATAATGTCCCATACCTAAGCACTTAAAACACTTTACCTCCTTGGATTTCAGAATCACCACTTCAGACTTAACCTTAAATCTACATGTCTCCACTTCTTTTCCCTTACCACTATCGGCCTTGGGCTTATAGAAACCCCCATCTCTTCGTTCATTACTAGGCCACGTCTCTTTCCAGGCAGAAGTTCCTTATGTAGTGTATCTAGATGCAAATTTCTTCTTCAACTAACTTTCTACCTTGATCGCCATATGTAGCATATCCTACAACTCCACATAATGATGCAACTCAACTACACTCGCAATCTCCTTATTTAACCTTCCTAAAAACTGAGCCATCGTGGCTTCGTTATCCTCCACCACATTCGCCCTAATCATTGCTATCTCTATCTCTGTATGATAGTCTTCAACACTCTTCGACCCCTGATACAAATGTTGTAGCTTCTGATATAACTCTCTGTAATAGTGGCTTGGAATGAACCTCTTACGCATGAGAGCCTTTAACTCATCCCAAGTCTCAACTGGCCTCTAATGGTTCCTCTTCCTATTAGTTACCAACAGATCCCACCAAATCACCGCATAGTCTGTAAACTCAATAGCAGCTAACTTCACTTTCTTCTCGTCAGAATACTTATGACAATTAAAGATCAGCTCGATCTTTCTCTTCCATTCCAAATACGCCTCTCGATCATTTCTGTCGTGGAAAGATGAAATTTTCATCTTGATACTGCCTAGGTCACCATCAATATCCTCTCTCCTACCATGATCTCTCATGTCAGGCTCCCTCCGGTAGTCATAATTATGCTCATCATATGCATCTCTCCCATATCTATCTCCAAATCTATCACCAAATCTTCTATTTTCTCCCTCATAATCCCTTCTATCTCTTTTCTGAAAACCTATTTGCTCATCAAACCTCATATCCTGCTGGTCATATCTCCTCTCATACCGCATATCCTGCAATCTATACCTATCCTCCTCATCTTCGAACTCATCCAACTCTTCCATATTATCCAGATTATTCTTTGCCTCAAACTCATGTATAGGTACCCTATGTGGTTGTTGCTCTGCCTGTTCCGGCCTAGAGTGTTGTGGCCCCTCAACCTCCTTCTGAACACTAGAGAATTAGAGACTAGTAACCTCCTTTGACAACATCTCTATTGCCGCGTTCATAGTTCCAAACATCTCCCGGGACTCAACCATATCTTTCTCCATGGTATTAAACCTCTCATCAACGTCCATATCCTTCTCTGCCATCTTACTTAACAAACAGATTAGTAATAACAAGAAAGAAAGAAATTAACTAAATAAAGAAAACCTCACAAGCACTCGTGTTTCACTCTCTCTCAAACACTCCACTCAAAGTGATTATCTCCGTTCAATGTCAAACGCTAACCACCAATAGAATTCACAACTAGTGTATAGCCCAAAAGTCAACGAAATCTCCAAGGAATCAACGATGTAAGGGTATCAAGTACAATGATATGTGACTCGAGAAGCAACAACGATACTCAATCAATAATGATTTATCAAGAAGAGATAATGCTCGAAAGTGACAATGATGTAGGTGAGGAAATTTATCCTCTAGATGACGAAAATAATGGTGTTGATGAAGTCAATGATAAACCAGTCAATATGTTAATGAATTATGAAATTTTAGCCTGTATTGATAGTGTCAAACTAGACATGCCAACAGAAAATGATTTGAACAGGTAATTTTCTTTTCTTTTTTTGACGGACACACACAATTTCAGATTTTTTTATTTTTTTTTGGTTCACGCTGAACCAAGTAAATTGCAAACTCTAATTGCAATATAAACAACCTTATGAGACTTGCCTTCAGTGAGTGTCATGCGTGATTGATTTAGTGTGTTTTTTTTACACTAACACACGCAACAAATTAAGAAAGAGACTTATTATTATTTTTTTTAATCAATGACACACAGTAAAAAAAAAAAAGAAGACGAAAATAAAAAAAAAAGAAACGGAAAGAAAGGGAAAAAAAAAGTCAGACCTGAAATCTGGCTCTGATATCAATTGATACGAAACTGGATACGAAAAAGACGAAACACGATCCAAGATCCCGTATACCCCCAAAGAACCTGTCCTTGAAAACCTTTGGAGATAGCCTCAGATGAATTTTGCCAGCAAAATAGACGCCACAAAGGATGTCAACCCTTTGATAAGTCTTTGTTCAATCACTGAACTTGATAAAAAAATTCTTAATCTCAAAGAGAGTTACTATTCACGTTCAAAATATTGGGTGCCTCATTAGGAGTTGTGTTTGAGTTTAAATAGTTACATGCTCAAACCCTAATAGAGCCAAAAAGTCTAAAATAGCCTTAAACTACCCATTACCAACTAAAAGCCCATAACTCCTAATTTCTAGCCCATTTTGAACCCATAAATAAATAAAAATAAACTAACCTAAATAATAAATAAAACGGTCTTCCACGTTGGTTCCATCCATGCAAATAAATAATAATATGATGAAAATACGTCTAAATAACTGAAACTGATCCATGCTGCTCCTCGATGACTTGTGTCAAATGTATAACTCTTGAACCATCTTTATTGAAGTCCAATTGGTCTCGAACGTGCTTGTTCAATTCAGCTGCATGACGTTGGGCCAGGCCTGCCATAGCGTCTTTGATCTTCTGAGCTCTGTGTCTTGTAATTGGTCTAAATGGTACATGGATTGGATCTATTGTACTCTGGATCGAATCAGGTGCTGCTAGGATCACATCCATTTCAATATGGATAATGCTCATCCATTAAGTACTCTCATGGTAGTCCGATCTCTCGATCCAAAAAATGATCAATTTCATTTTAAAGAAGATAATGAAAAGATATTTGGTCCAACAGTATCATATCTTAGTGCAATTGGTGTCTTGTTATATTTAGCTTAATGCATCAGACCAGATATTGCATTCTCGGTAAATTTATTGGCAAGATTTAGCTATACACTAACTCGATGACATTGAAATGGCGTCAAACATATATTTCGTTATCTTCATGGGATTAAAGACTTTAGATTGTTTTATTCAAATGAGCTAACACAAAATCTAGACCTTATTGGTTATACTCTCATAAGGCACGTTCATTGACAGAGTATGTTTTTACCTACACTAACACGACAATTTCATGATGATCTACAAAACAATATTTTGTTTCTATATCTTCCAATCACTCAGATACTTGCACTATATGAAACAAGCAGAGAATGTATATGGTTAATGCCACTTATCCAAAACTCAGCCACAGATATTCCAACAATAATATATGAAGATAAGGTCGCATGTATTGCACAAATTAGAGGATGGTACATCAAGAGAGACATAACCAAGCACACCTCATCTAAATTCTCATATACTCATGAGCTCTAGCAGAACAAACAAATTGATGTCAAGTAAATACGTTCAACTGATAATTGTGCAGACTTATTTACTAAAGTTTTACTGACATCAACATTTGAGAAGCTTGTATATAGCATTGGCATGCGTCGACTTAGTAAATTATCTTGATGATATCTTTTGAGATGAATCATTTCATCAGGGGAGCGTATTCATTGACATCATGAACCGCCTTTAGATAAAGTGTATTATACTATTTTTCATATGACCAGGTTTTATCCCGCTGAGTTTTACTGACAAGGTTTTAAAGAGGTAATGTTAGGTCAATTATTGTAAAATTAAAGTGATGGGTCCCAATGAATAGTGTTGTAAATAATATACTCTCTCACTTTTATTTTCCAATTTTAGTTTATTCCACATTACTTAGAGTTAGGAATAACAATCTTAACGTAATCTCTTTATATAAATAGAGAGCAACTCTTGAAATTTTATTTCATTATGAATTAATAAGAAAAATCTACAACTTTCCAAAGATATCTTTTCCTCTTCTATTTTTCTTTATTAATTTTAATGACTTAATAATAATCAAAACGCGAAAAAAAATTTAGTAAAATTAAAACACAGACTCTCTCTCTCTCTCCAATCAAACGTGGCCTGGGAACAAAATGCTTCCACTCGTTTCCCTGTTCACAAAAAGAAAGAATCGGCACATAAACAGTAACACAGAGGGAGTCCAGGGCATTGGGGTTTCCGCTGACTGAGTCCCGCTCCCCACATCAATCTTAACGCACAAATCACTTTCTTCTTCCTCATTTGTTTCCTTAATTGCTCTCAACTTCACAATTTTCTCTCTTTAATTTAATTAATTATACACAATGGAGAGCTTAGCCCTTCATTCTCTCTCCGCCTCAGCCGGCGCCACCGCCGCCACACGCTCCTCCTTATTCCACCGATCTTCTAAACCCATCTCCAAATTTTCACCCCACTCTCTCTCTTTCCCCACTGTACGATCAAATTCAATATCACCCATCAAACCCAAACCCCTCCTCTTCTCTTCACTCTCAAGACCCCGCGTCATCAAACCAATTCGCTCCTCTTCTCAAAACGACACCGCATCAACGACACCCGCACCCACCAACCCACCACCACCACCACCAAAAGGAGCCAAACTAATCCCCTTCGTCATCTCCATTGCCATTGGCCTCGTCGTCCGTTTCCTCGTCCCCAAACCCGTCGACGTGTCCCCACAAGCGTGGCAACTCCTCTCGATCTTCCTATCCACAATCGCTGGTCTCGTTTTGAGCCCGTTGCCGGTCGGCGCGTGGGCGTTTCTCGGTCTCACTACCTCAATTGTGACTAAAACACTCTCGTTCTCCACTGCTTTCAGTGCATTTACCAATGAAGTGATTTGGTTGATCGTCATTTCATTCTTTTTCGCACGTGGGTTTGTTAAGACAGGCCTTGGGGACAGGATTGCTACCTATTTTGTTAAATGGTTGGGTAAAAGTACTCTGGGTTTGTCCTACGGATTGACCTTCAGTGAGGCCCTTATTGCTCCGGCGATGCCCAGTACTACCGCCAGAGCTGGCGGTGTTTTCTTGCCTATTATTAAGTCATTGTCATTATCCGCTGGGAGCAAGCCCGGGGATCCCTCTTCCAGGAAGCTAGGATCATATCTTGTTCAATCTCAATTTCAGGTTAGTCTTCGAATAATATTAAGATTCAAGTAATGTGATTGTGTTTAATCAATGCCATATGATGTGTAATGTTTGAATATTTGTTTGGTGGATTGGTATTCCTTATTGAGTATTAAAATTTTTTGCTACATGGGTATGCTGAAACTGGATGGAAATTAACATATTTTACAGTCCCAAATGTGCCTATCAGATACATGTTTCTAGTTATCATAGTTAGCGGTTAGCCTGATTGAATGGCTTTGATATTGCACTATCTCCAATTTCTTCTATCTTTTGGTAACTTTTTCTTATGTCATTCTTCTGAATTATTTGTGTTTGTGTGATGCAACGCAGTCTGCTGGCAACTCTAGTGCTCTTTTCCTGACAGCTGCAGCTCAGAATTTACTGTGTCTAAAACTAGCTGAGGAACTTGGAGTGGTAATTTCAAGCCCTTGGGTCTCTTGGTTCAAAGCTGCTTGTGTGCCAGCCGTTATCTCTCTTCTTGCTACTCCACTTATATTATACATGCTTTATCCTCCTGAAATCAAAGACACACCAGAGGCCCCTGCTATGGCTGCAAAGAAACTGGAACAAATGGGTCCTGTCACAAGAAATGAGTGGATCATGGTTTCGACAATGCTTCTTGCAGTTTCTTTGTGGGTCTTTGGGTAAGTATTTCTCGCTTCGCTATAACTACTGTACAAAATTTTCATATGACTGACTATTATAAATTTATAATCTCCATTATGATTTATATAACTGCTGGTATTGAAAAGTGCAAAGCTGTAAAAGCAATTTGAAGGATAGAACTTTTTCCTGCAATCTCTTATGCTTCTGACAGAAAATTGACATGTTAACTGTTGGCTTAAAGATTGACCTCTATGATGATTTTGTGAACTTTTGACTGTGTGAATATCCTTTTCGATATTTATTAAACAGGCTAAATGTGTTCTCAAAGTTCTGTGTCCTGCAAATAGCACAAGGTGTAGTTGCTTACACACTCGTATATTTTAGTTGCAAATGCGATGAAAAGGTAGAATAGGTGCACCGTGTTACTAAAATATCTACTTGGATGTAGTCTTGCTCACTTGAGAAGTAGGGACCCTGTACGTAGTAATCAAAGGATGAGGTCCATTTCTTCAGAAGAAACTTAAACATCATCTGGGAATTGTCTGTAGAATATGAAGAAGACGTACTAGTAGTGTTGATTGACTTGTAAGAGATTATGTGCCATCAGTAGGTCATGAAATGGTTTTAGGTAGCAAGCCACATAGGTAGCATGCACATCAAGAAGCATGTATAATAAGAATTCAATTTCTCTCAGAGCTCACCCAACTCTTTTACTTTGAAACACTTAAACCTATTACATGACATCAATACCAGTTGTAGCAACTTTAGTAAGTAAGTTTCTTTAACTCCTTTTTGAAAAATATTTTTTGACAAAATGGTAAGAACCTAGTAAGGTGCTCTATTATTTTTGTGATCTTTAATAAAAACATAGCTCAGTTGGCCCATTCGCCGTATTAAGATTTGTTGAAGGCTGTTAGGGTGTGATCAGGAGATTTTAAATGTGTGGTTACAATAATAATTTAATAGTACTAAAAGGCCAGTTTTCTCATAACATTATTTTCACATTGTATCAAAAAAAGTCTTATGGAGCATGCAAGAATTGACGCAAATTAGTGCAAGTGAAATTATACATGCTTAGGATTCAATTTTTTTGTTTGGTTTGGATTTGTCTCACCAGACTCCAAATAAGTTGTTCCTTCATCCTGCATTGGGACCCTCTTAGGATTCAATTTTTTGTTATAAATACCTTTCATTTTCTTCAGAGCATGTGGGTTCATGACTTCTCTGAAGTGATACATTTGATATTTCATAACTAATCATTTGTGTAGTTATGACTATTTTATATTGATTAGCTTTTGTAATTAATTTATATCACCCTAAATTTGCTTGATATTGGCCACTATGTGCATATAATGGTGATTTTAAGTATGTATTGGGAGTTTGAAGTCGTTCCTCCTGATGGCACTTAGGGTGGCACCTGACTTGAGAAAATATGATTGTGCTATAACGTTGGATAACTTCTGGAATTCTCTAAAAAGTTTAATTATTTAGATTTGATATACTTCTGTCTATTTATGTGTCCCAGTATATGTTAATTTACTGTTCTAAAGAATCTTCATCACATGCATTCAGTAAGATAAATTCAAACATGTAATCTTATATCCCAGCAGGCATTTATTAGTTTATGGTTGTGCTGTAGAACACCTGATTATCTCTCTTTTTGAAATGCACTAATTGTATGGTGTTACCGTGTGACAAAGTTTGGTGCTTCTATGTGCAGAGATGCACTTGGTGTACCTAGTGTTGTAGCTGCAATGATCGGCTTATCGATACTCCTTTTATTGGGTGTCCTTGATTGGGATGATTGCCTAAGTGAAAAGTCAGCTTGGGATACCTTGGCTTGGTTTGCTGTTTTAGTGGGCATGGCAGGCCAATTGACAAATCTTGGCATTGTTACCTGGATGTCTGACAGTGTGGCCAAGTACCTTCAGTCTTTCTCTTTGAGCTGGCCAGCTGCATTTGCTGTTCTTCAGGCATCATACTTCTTCATCCACTACCTATTTGCTAGTCAAACGGGCCATGTGGGAGCGTTGTTTTCTGCATTTCTTGCTATGCACTTGGCAGCTGGGGTGCCAGGTGTGCTGGCGGCGCTGGCTTTAGCATACAATACAAATCTGTTCGGTGCTCTAACACATTATAGCAGTGGTCAAGCTGCTGTATACTATGGAGGTGTGAATTGCTTCCCCTACATTATCCCTAGTTTATTTATGTTCATTTTGTTTTTGTCTCTCTTTTTATGATGCTTTGTTTGAATTTTCAACAACCATTTACCTCCTAACATGGTGACTGATATAATGCAGAATCTTTCAAATTGGTGACTTATAATCTTTGCTTTGTCTAACAGCTGGTTATGTAGACCTTCCTGACATATTCAAAATGGGATTTGTAATGGCTTTTGTTAACGCAATCATCTGGGGAGTAGTAGGAACTTTCTGGTGGAAATTCTTGGGTCTCTATTGATTCCGATCGTCATTGTAAGTAATTGTTGATCTTCCCTGCCTGTTGTTCCAGGAAAAACTTGAGCTCATCACTTTTTATGTCAGAGAAATTTTTTTATACTTAACATTGCTTTATTGAAACAGTTCACTTCAAATATATTTTTGTTCTTCAATGAATACTGAAGTTTAGACTATATTCAGTCACTTCAATTTTTTTTCTGTGAAGTCTTTAAATCAGAGTTTTATAGTTATTTGGCCTTCTTGGAGATTGCTTCCTTCAAATGCTTGCTTGCAAGTTTTGTATCTTGCTTGGAATTCATATTATGTTCTAATTTCTAAATACCTTTTGCCTGCCACTTTTAGAGAATAGGCCTTTCTAAGTTTTTTTGAAACCAATCATTGTCATGTATTGTTGACAATTAAGTTATCAGCTGGGCCTGGGAAAAGGTTTCGGCTGCATCATTCAGCAATAGTATTGAGTTAACTTTCTATAATCTTGTTGTCTCGTGCCTAGCGTAGTGGTCAAGTATTAATTTATTATCCGTTTGACACGTGTTAGAACCTTTCAGATCCTATGTACTGTGTACATTAGAGTGAGAATAAAAACCGCAATCTTTTTTAATTTATTGATTATTTGTTTATGATTACAAGAAAACCTTTAAATAGAAAAGATAATATTGTCTCATTATAATTCTAAATATAAATACTAATCCTAATCATAGACTCCTAATAAAAATAAAGAATACTAATAAGATAATTTTTCTGATCTTTAATATCTCTACTTGAATACAATTCTAAAAATATAAACATCCATGATCACTATCATATCTAACATGTAGTAGCCAAGACTTTTAGGGTCTGTTTGGTTCAACGAACGGGAGGGGATGTAATGGATTTTAATTAAATATATGTTTGGTTCAAAGGATGGGATGGGAGGTGAGAGGATAGTTTTTAATTAGATAAATGTTTGGTTCAAGAAGGGAGTGTAGAGATTTTAAAACTAATTTACTATTTTATCCTTGTAGCCTTTTATAAATAAAATTAAAACAATATATACTTATATTATCTTTGAATTAAGTAAAAAATAAAATAATAGAAGAAAAACAAAAAAACAAAGAAAATGAGGAAGAGAGATCGTACCTGAGAAAAGAGAGAAGAATTGAATGGTCAAGCAAATATAAGAGAGGAGAATAAGAAGAATTGAATGGTGAAACAAATATAAGAAGGATTTGTAATTAGGTTAATTTTGGATTTTAATGTATAAGTATGATAATTTAGTCAATGTATTTAAAATTTTAATTGTTCACTTTCTCTCCCCTCCAAAACCTCCACTTTTGGTGGGGAGTTAAAATTGGCTTAGGATGGATTTTGCTCCCCTCCCTTCCCCTTAAAATAATTAAATCAAACAAAAATAATTTAAAATAATCACTCCCCTCCCCTCCCCTCCCCTTCAAAACCTCCCAACCAAGCACACTGTTAATATATAGAAATTTATTTTTTTTTTTTTAAAAAAAAAAAATCGTCTTTCCAATCACTTATTATAGAAATATTTTACTTCTAAAGTTGGTTCTTCTTTAATTCTACAGTTTTAAATTTTATTCATCTTTAGTAATTTTTTATTCATCTTTAGTAATTTTTTATTAATAAAAGATTTGACTTAATTTTTCCCTCATTTTCTTATCTTTAAAAAAGGAAAAAGATTATTGTTTATGTAAATAATAATTTTTTTTTTTTTAAGAAAAGGGATTGGCAGGTCAAAATATATTTTTAATCCATCAATTCCGCTAAGATTTGAACTTAGGTACTGCGTTTTGAAAACATTTTTTTTTTCAATTTAAATATACACTAAATATTAATTTATTTTTTATATTTTTGGTAAATGGATGAAACCATTTTGTAGTCACATTGTGATTGTGGTAAAAAAAATACACAGTCAACCACATACTTAATTGACCGTCATTGTATGACTGTAGGTAAAAAAAAAAAAAAAAAAAAAAAAAAACACAATCACAATGTGATTGAGGTCACAAATATGATTGAGGTACATCCATGACTAAATTATTAGTTACCTAAATAATAGTCAAATTATGAATATGGTTAAAACACACACTCCTAATTCATAGTCATCGTGTGACTACAAGTAAAAAAATACAGTTACAATGTGACCGATGTCACAAATGTTACTGAGATTACAAATGTAACTGAGGTGGCCATGACTAAATTATTAGTCATCCAATTGATAGTCACATTATTATTGTAGATATAAAAAGCACAGTCATAAAGTGATTGAGGCACATCCATGACTAAATTATCAGTCACTCAATTGATAGTCACATTGTGACTCTGGTAAAAATATGATTGACTGAGTTCTTTGCGACTTTAGTAAAATATGATTGTGATTGTACTCAATGTGAACGGGTTCAGCAATGTAATTGAGGTAACTAATGTGATTGAAGGTAAGTAATGTTATTGAGACACACATTATATAATTTTCAATCACCAATGTGATTAAGGTGAAAATATGACTATGATGAAGGTAAATGTGAAGTATGTGTAACACAATGATTTTGGGACTAATTTCGATCTTACAAAAGTCTGAATTTGAGAGAGGTTTGTGATGAAAGTTGTAGGTATGTATATTAAATGTGTGTATATTTTTATAGATTGTGATTTGTAATCTGGATGAAGGAGATTTGAGTATTTGAAAACGACTAATTTGAAATCATTATTCTTTTATAAATATAATTGTCATTTTGACCTTTTTTTGTCGAAACTTATCGATAATAGATTTTGTTTTAAAGCTTATGATTTATAAATCAGTAATATGTAATTTTTTACGAAATACTTTATATTTTACCTAGTTTCATTATACATATATTGTTGTGGGATTTTTAATAAAATTATGCCTATTTATTTACTAAATTTATTATAAGAACAGTCCATGATATAAAAATTTCAAAAAACGTAAAAGACTGTCTAAATTGAAATTAATGTATATATATTGTAGGACATATTTGGTAACTGCTGTATTGAGTACATCTTTGGCAAGTGTTGTATTGAGTTAATGGGTATCTGCGGAAATATGGTAAGATTTATTTGTTAATTTCTTTTCTTTTCTTTTTTTTTTAAAAAAAAAAAGGAAAAAAGAAAAAGAAAAAAGAGTTATTAGATATTTATTATGCGGTTCGAAGCTTTTGAGTTTTGACACAAGGAATAAAAGGTCACCATTAATGTTGAGAGATCTATTTAGATTTTGGCAAAATTCCATCTTTTTAGTGCCTCCAAAGGCCATTTGAAATAGGGGTGTCAAAACGAATCAACGAATCGAATTTGTATCGAATCCTAAACGAATCGAATCCAAATGTGATGGATTCGTATTCGATTCGTTTATTAAACGAATCCTAATATCATGATTCGTATTCGATTCGTTTAATAAACGAATCGAATACGAATATTCGTTTAGTCAATGATATTATTTAATAAAATAATTTACCACACTTGATTTATATTAATTCTTCATAAATATATACATATGAAATATATAATTAATATATTTACTAAAAATATCTCACCAAATATGAAAAATATTATTTTTTCTATGATAATTAGCTATAATTTCTCGAATCTTAATTGAAAATTAACAAAGAACTAGTAAATAAAAATAATAAAACGAATCCTAAACGAATAAACGAATCAATGAGCTTAAATTCGTATTCGATTCGTTTAATAAACGAATTGAATCGAATTGACCCATTTATTAAACAAATTCATTTTTCTAAACCCGTATTCGCTTTAAGGTGAATCGAATCGAACGAATAAACGAATCCTGACCCAAATTGCCACCCCTAATTTGAAATCTATTTTTTTATTATTATTTTGAGATAATTTTTGCGATTTTTTTTTTATAAAAATTTTTGAAGTATTTTATTATGTAAAGTTAACTTAATTTGTCTATTTCGGTATAATTTAGAATTTAGATATGAAAGAGAATCAAAATCATGTAAACTTATTTTTTTAGGTTATTTACGTTTTACTATTAAAGTTATGATAAAATAACAATTGAGTACTATGAATATTAATATATTACATTTTACTACTAAACTTATATAAAACTTAATATTTTACTAATTTTCCATTCAAATCGTTAGTTGACCGTCAGTTGACCATTATATCATGCTGACATCGTAAGGATAAAACAGTCTTAACCCGCAAATTATTATAAATGATAAATATTCTAAAAAAAATTTAAGGGTAATTTTGTCATTACGAAATGAAGAACAAAAATAAAAACTAAAAAAGATATTGACAATACGATTACTCATTGTCTTTATTGTTCCACTCCACTGCCAATAATATAATTGAACAAAGAATTAATGACTCTTTAGTACATCTCTTTTATTGTTATACTTTAAAGTATTTTGGATATTATGAGAATGTTAATTATTAAATTATTTTGGTAAATTAAATTCTTTATTTTGTTGGGTTTTATGGACAGTTTAGAGATTAAAGTATTTTTATAAATGTTATTGTTGATTGCATCTCTATTTTATTGTTATATATAAGATTTAGATATGTTTTTAAAGGGTATAATTGTAATTTTTACTTTTATTTTATTTTGAGGATAAAACAGTCTTTTTAAAGGTCAACTGACGGTCAACTAACGGTTTAGATGGAAAAGTAGTAAAATGTTAAATTTTATATAAGTTTGGTAGTAAAGTGTAATATGTTAATATTCATATTACCCAATTGTTATTTTATCATAACTTTAATAGTAAAATGTAAATAATCCTATTTTTTTTCATTATATTTAATTAATTAATCTCTGTATGATGAAGGATCTTTTTTTTATGTCTCTTTCGCTTCATCACATATATGATTAAAAATGAATTGTATGCCAGATGATAATCATAATTCATGATAAAATCAATAGATACATACGTAAGTATCGAACCCATTCTCTTTGGCAAATTAGTTCCATGCTCCAAGGATGTAGTAGAATTGGTTTTCAATCATTTTTTTTTAAAAAAAAAAAAAACTTATTTTTCGGATTTGAATCTTAGATGAGATAACTGTTGTAGAGATTGTATCATTTATTCATTCGAAATTTATGTGATATTCGAAAAAACATATAATTTTGTATGGAAAATATTTAATTTTAATAACTTTAAGTGTACATATGTCATTTTCTCAAAATCAGGTTTTTTTTTTTAACATGATCTAATTTTGGGTGAATAGATAATAATTTCCCTTTTTTTTCTAATATATTTTATCAATATCCGTAAATCTAAACATATAGTGCAAGTCTTGTTCATTTACCAACCTTGCTTGCAGAAATAGACAATTTTGTTTTGTTTCTTAACATAATTTATTTCACTGCTTATAATTGTTTGAACACCAAACGCAATGGATACAACATTTTACATAAGAAAATACAGCCACTGAATCAACACACACAAAACCCAAAAATAAAATAAAATAAAATTGTGCATAACAGCTATAAACGAAAAAAATAATAATTAGAAGACTAAATCAAGATAAAATGAGGATATAATTACGATCATAATAATTTTATCTCCATTTAATCTTCATATCATTGACAGTCATATTTACAGCCCTCCAGTGCTGCCAATCAACTTTGTGAGGCCAAAAGTGATGGCCATGGCCATCCAGCCACCAATCAAAACCCTAGCAGAGGATTTGACAATCGGAGTCCTCCCAAGAACTGCACCAACTCCTCCGAAAATAGCCAGCGCAACGCTAGCCACCGCAGCCACAACAGCCAGCCGGACTCTGTAGTGCTGGTCTCTGACAAATGCAGAGCCCAGCAGTGGCACCACTGCGCCTACTGAAAATGCAAGCGCAGATGCTACAGCAGCCTGAGCTGGATTTGGCATTAAAGCTTCTTCATGATGAGGCTCTTCATTAGTAATGGCTCTCTTGATCTGTGCAAGTTCTATGTCACGCTGAGTGCACACAGAGACGAATTCTCCAATTGCCATGCTGCCAGCACCGGCTACAAGTCCTGCAAAACCTGCAAGAATCATGGGTTTAATGTCTGTTTTAATAGCTCCAACACCCATCATTAATGAAGAAACAGATACAAGCCCATCATTTGCACCCAACAGTGCAGCTCGTAGCCACTGTGCCCTTTGAGAGTAATCAATTTCTTCACTTTTTTTCTCAGGATTATCATTCATCACGGTGGTGGTCATTTCAGCAAGACTGTCATGAGATGATGTTGGAGCAGCCATGGTTTTTTTAAAAAAAAAATATAGAAATTGAAGTTTGAGAAGATACAATTATCAAGGGAAGAAGATGCTTGTGCTGGACACACGCTCTCTTCTAAGCTTATATAGATATTGGCGTTTGATGGTGGTGTGGACACTTTTTTTTTTTTTTTTTTTTTGGATAATCGGGATATTCGGGGTAGTTTTTGCATATCTCGACTAATTCCTAGGGATTTATGATTTGTGCTCTTAGAAGTTTTCCAACATAGATCAGGATAAGTCACTGACTTTTTACATCATGAGATATGGCTCCAAAGAAATACATCTAGTGGTATTCGAATCTTAAACTTGAGAGTGCGCAAATCACACAAGCTCAATATCTTTACCACTAAGGCAATTTCTTAGAGTTATGTCGTCGACACTTGAAAGTTGCAAATACTCAAAAAATTAAAATATTGTGACCAATTTTTTCTTGGTTTTGTTTTCGTGGACTACCAAAGAATCTGATCTAAATTTCGATGAGATGCTGGGTTAAGATGTGTTAATTTTTTTTAATTATATGTATATAATATTCTATTTAATATTTTACATAAAAAAAAATAAGGACAAAAGAAGAAAATTTATATTATAAATATACATAATTATATAAAATATTATACAAACATTATTTTTGTTACTCCAAATTCAGCTATTACGAAGCTTCTTATACGCATTATTTTTTTTCCCTCATTGCAGTTGTCATCTTCTTGTTATATTTTCAAGCATATTTGGTTTGTCTAATATTTTGCGTTTGTTCTTAGTTTTAATTATAAACTAACTATAATTAAGAGCAAGACCCCTTACGTCTCCCCTAGCTCCCAAAATCTTAACACACCAATTTTCCAAAGGCAATTTCTAATTGAGAACCTTTTGTCAGTGACACCAATATAAATTAGACTTCAAACTGCGGAAAAATAGCAAAACCTTTTTAATATTTAGTGAAATTAAGTAAATCTCCTGATATTTTAAAATTCAACAGAACCCCTAATATAAGATTTTACTTTAAATATTTTAGTTTTTAATGTAAAACATGAGACGTGAATGACAATCGAGACATCCTATACTAATCGGTCTCGTCCCGTTCCATCTCGATTATGATTCAAAATGAAAATTTATCTCAAATACCAACCAATTTTTTTGAATTGGGACGAAAAATCTTTTCGAATTCCGAACGAAATGATTAAAGATCCCGAATCTCGATTAATATTATGCATTTCTTATGTTAAAATTCATAATTTTTAAACATAGAATGAGTTTTACATAATTTTAAAACATAGAAAAGATTTTTTTTTTTTTATTTTATAATTTCATCAAACAGAAAGAGAATTTCGCTATCTTCCCTACATCGACAAACATCTTGTAAGAATTCCTTGTGGAATCATATCATCGATGAACATTGACATGATGGGAAGATTAAAACACCCATCAAGGATTTTAATTTATACAAATAAAGCATGAAAAGCAACCAGAGAAATGAATTCTTTAATGGATTCAGAAGGGAGAAGTTTTGAACATATATGGATTGCTGAATAGGCGAGCACTTTCAAATCACATGAAAAATTATTACATATTTATTAACTATGGAAAGTGACATTCCACACGAAAGGTTACCTCTGTCATTCTTATTTTATTGTGAAAAGAAAATAAATTAATATTAAATTACTCCCCTCACTTTATGGGAAAATGCAGTATCAATATTTTTATATGAATAAAAAAAAAATGGAGTGTGAAGTCCACACGAAAGCCACTGGCTTCTTAAAATAAAATCATTATTACTATTAACATGACCTTCCACTACTTTATATAATGTATTCTTTTGTTTTTGTTTTTGTAGCCAAAGCTTGTGGCGCATACGAGCCAATTTTGAGGGTATATATGATAAAGGCATGCACTTTATGTATTATGACGTGCTGATGTTCTCAATGAGCGTGTCTTGGTGGTATATGACTTATAATCTCACATTGAGATTTTATGTTCGAATTCATGGAGTGTTTTTTTTTATAAGAATTTGGGATAGCTAGAGATTTTACATATCTGTTCCGCTTAAATCCGGAAGAGATGATTTGACGGTGGAATTTTCAGGGATTTCAAAAAAAATAAAAAAGATTCTCCTTTTCATTTCATTTTGTTTTTTTGAATCTATATTTTATGCAAATAATCTCTTGAGGTATACCTCTTCAATTAGGATTCTCTCATTGTCTCTTATTGGCTCCCCCACTATTATTAAAATTAGTATATGATTCGCATTTTGTGTCGGTTGAGCACATCTTTAACTATGATTTTATATCATAACAAAAATCTTAATAAGATTTTCGGTATTGATCTTATAAATATTCCAGATCTAGTTGGTTTTATAGTTTAAATAAGACTTTTGGTTTACTTACACTTAATATTTCTGTCTCATTTGTTTGTTTATCAATTATCAAACAGTGTTTTTAATACATTAGAGTTTTTTCTAGTCTTATTCTCTTATTTGAAAAAATATTCATAGTTATAAATAATTTTTAAAACATTTAATTTTCTTTCAGATGAATTCCAATTAAATTTAATATAATTTATTCAATTTAAGTTTAAATTTTCTTATCAAACTTGAAATCTTGACCATCAATGTATAAGAACTAATAACCAGAGTTTGCATCATAAAATACAACAAATAATAATAAAATATCATTAAAAAAACTTATAAAAATAATTCAAAATAAAAAATAAATAATAATATACCCAAAAACTAAAAATAATTGATTAGTTTTTGTGGACGACTACTATTTATGTCTCTTGTTTTAGTAAGATATTACAATTTTTTTATTATAATAGGTAATACAAAAATTAATCATAGATATTAGGTACTATATATGTTTTTTTTTTTTTAATGAGACTTATTTTAATAATTTAATAATAATTTTTTTGATTAATTAATTAATTATATGTTTCTTATTTTAATAGGAGATTATGTTTTTACATTGTAATAGATTTCTGATTTTAATTATTATTATTTTAATTTTATAATTTTAAAATAAAAATTAATTATAGAAATATTTTAATTTTATAATTTAATAATAAAAATTAAGTGTAGAGATTATGTCTCACGTATTAAATTAATAGGTTTATTATTTTAATCAAGAATATATTTTTATATTATAATATGTTTCTTATTTTAATTATACAATTTAATAATAAAAACTATTAATATATTTTAATATTATAATTTAATAATAAATAAGATATTCTATTTATATATAGCAATAATTCTTATTTTAATAATTTATTATTTTAATTCTATAATTTTAAAATAAAAATTAATTTTAGAGATATTTTAATTTTATAATAAATAATTATTACATAGATTAGGTGAAACATATTAAATTAATAGGTTTATTATTTTAATAAAAGATTATGTTTTTATTTTATTATAGGTTTCTAATTTTAATTTTTAATAATAAAATTATTTTTAGAGTTATTTTAAATTTTTAAATTTAATGGATTCTCATTGTAATAGGTTTCTTAATTAATATAATTTAATAGTGAGCTGTCATGTTTTTATGTTTACAAGGTTAATCACGCATTTATGTTTTTATCGATGTTATTCAGTCTTCGGCTATGTCATGTTATATTTTTAATTGACGTCCAATCATTTTCATCCAGTTTTCATGTTGACGTATTTTCAGGTCATGTTTTACGATTCATGATCTCATTTTCATGTCTTGACGCATTTCCAGTTTTACAAGTTTGGTTATCATATTCAGTTTCCATGTTCTCGTATAATCAAATTATCACGTTTACGTTTTCAAGTCAAGCCACCATGTCAGCTTTACGTTCAGTTCATTTCATGGTCAAGGTCACGTCACATTTTCCACTTTATGTCACATAAACATTATTATATTTCAAGAGAGTTCACGTTCGTGTAATGTTTGTTAACGCGTTCGAACGAACCCTTTTTCTAATGAAAATACGGAACACTACGTGTTTCTTATGCATTTGTCGAGCGTTCGAACGCTCTTATATAAATTTCATGTGCATAACATATTGTTCAGAACAAAATATGAATAATACATCTATAAACCAGAATAAACAACACATGTAATATCAATAAGTTCTTAAGATTATTAGCGGTATATGTTGTTAATCACATTTATCATGCATAATTCAAACAAACAAAAATTAATAAAAATACAATTTTAGAATCAATTCAAACTTAAAGCAAATACAAGAACTTGGAAAAATCTGTAAATTATAAAAGATGAAAACTCAAAACCAAGTCGAAAATAACTATGTCCTTAATAACTTATTAGCTCAGCCTCAGTGTTTTTACAGATATCTTGGCTAACGTTCTTAAGGATACTTGGTTACTTCTTGACTAAGAGACACTCCTTTTGATTAAGAACTTTGAATTAGGAACAATGATAAAAACTCTCTTCTTTGGAAAACCTTAGACTCTCTAATTAAGAAAATGAAAGGAGAATGAATACAAACGAGCGGTTGGTTGAGTGGTAGCTGGCTCAATCCTAGGAGCCTCGACTGGGTATGCTCCTCAGTTCGAGTCCCGCTAGAGTCATCATTGTTGGGAGGACCATATCGTACAGCTCTCGGTCTGAATCCGGATTAGTCAGGCCCAATGTGGAACTGGATACCGGATGGGGAACCAAAAAAAAAAAAGGAGAATGAATGGAATTGAATGAGTGAATGAAATGAGAACCCATGAACCCCTTTTAATAAACATGGATGGATGTCTTTGTAAATGTATCTTTATGTTAATGTATATCATCATTTAAGAGTTATAACCTTCCAATGAACTCTTTCAAATCAAATGATTATGTTCTTTCTCATTAAAAGATTATATCATTTCAATTCAAATGGTTGTGTCTTTGCTAATGAAGGGATAATATCTTTTTATTTCCTATAAATACATGCAATGTTTAGAGAATTTCCGACATCAATATGGCAAGGTAAATAGAATTACTAAAAAATCACCCACACACCCGTATTTGAATAAAATATTATATTAATATATAATATACCCAATTTGATTTATTTTTAAGTTATATATTTGTTATTGTAATTTGATAATATCTACATAAGGTCTCTGAACTTATTCCTCTTAACCGATTTCTCAAATACCTAAATCAATTTTCATCATTATTTTTCACCTCAATCTCAATTTTTAAATCATTCGATATTCATAACGTTTTGGCCCAAGGAAGTTCAAAGAACAACTTTTAAAAAATTAATAATCAAAATTTAAATAAAAGGAAACACATTTTTTTTCCTGATTAAAATTTTCCCTAATACCAATTTTCTCTTTATAAAACTAATATTAATCACTCTTATGTATTATATAAGATACATAATTTATAAGATTATTCCGCATAAAGAATATCAATTTATGGTTTAAAAAATAATAATTTAATTGTAGAGATGGGTTGAAAGAGTTCAAACACTTTACTCAATTATATTTTAATGTGCCCATTGAGGCTTGATCAACTAATTTTCAATATTTTTTTTTTGCCTAACCATTGAATTTGAATATTGGGAAAATATGGGCTAAAAAATTAATTTGAGCTTGGTCACCCCTACTATTGGGACAGTTGTGGAACCCCAAGGGTCGGATCGGTGCCCCTTGCAACGGAAATGAGTATAACCCATGGATATCAAGTATGGGTGTAATTTTAAATTATTTAATGAAATACTATATTTCATTACGAGTGTATAAGAGGTGTGGCTTGGTGGTGTAGGGTGGTGTAGGGTCCAGGATCTCACCTTGAGGTTCTGGGTTCGAATCCAGGGGTGCACTTCTTGTAAGAGCCTGGGACATCCGGTGGTTTTACCTGTGCCGCGGCCCAGAATGGGTGGTTTGGTGGCGGGGTTTCCATCGTTTCCCAAAAAAAAAAAAGTGTATAAGAAAAAATCGGGACTGAATCAGAGTCCGGAAGCTTTAGAACGAGCGAAATAACATTCTCGCGCTAATCACCTATTTTTTTTTTCCATTTCACACATTCAACTCACTTTCCAGTGAGCTGATGGATTTTGGTGATTTACCCTAATCTATTCTGGTTCTCCCTAAACACTTCAAAAACACCCGAAATTAATTTTTAATTTCAAAACCAACATTAACACATGCTATAGAATAAAAATCATGTTTTTCAAAATATCAAATATTTTTACAAAAACATAAATTTATTATAAATACGCACTTGCGTAAATTTTGAATCCAATACACAAACCAAATTAGAATCCCAATAAGAAATGTCTCGTGATCAATTTTAGGTCACCCAAAGGTAATGAAGTGATTCTAGAATGGTAGCCATAGCTCTAAGCTTTAATTTAGAGTTCCAAACTCTAATTAATTGTTCAATGTCCAACATGAACATCTTTGACTTAATTACAAGCATGTTGTGTTTATACTTCTAAAGTATCCCAACACAATAGATTAGCCTTATTCAAAATTAAGCCATGTGATCATGCATCTAATACATAAATAAACATAACTTAGGAAAAAATCAAACTTTACCTAGTAAGCTTAATGTAAGATCCAATCTACCTCTCCTTTGTTGAAATTGTTGGAGAACCTCCAAGCTGTGGAAGCTTGACTTCAAGATCCAATCTTGTTTCCAATGCTTTCAAGCTTCACTTCAAGATCCAATCTTGATTTCTCCTAGATGAAATGTTGTAGAGAACTTACAAACTTCTCTAAACACTTCTCTAACTTAGGCTAATCTCTCAAGAATTTGCTTATGCTTGTATTTTTTCTTGTAATTAAAACATTCATAAAGCTTGCTATTTATAGCAAAACTTAGGTAATTTTTAATTAATAAAAGTTGTAATCAACTTTAGATTCGAGAAATTATGACTAATTATCATTAAAAAAATATAATATTTTCGATATTTTGTGATATATTTTTAGTAAATATATTAATTATATATTTTATATGTATATATTTATGAAAATATAATGTAAATAAATTATGGTAAATTATGTTATTGAATAATATCATGACTAAACGAATATTCGTATTCGTTTCGTTTAATAAATGAATCGAATACGAATTCTGATATTAAGATTCGTTTAATAAACGAATCGAATACGAACCAATTACATTTTGATTCGATTCGTTTAGGATTCGATACAAATTCGATTCGTTGATTCGTTTTGTTAGCTTTCACTTTGATTGGGATATGATATTTTCAAGGAGACCCTTGAACCTATTAGCTATGACTTTTGTTATAGAAAAATTACATTTGTATAAAATAGTGATAAAATAATAA
Source organism: Zanthoxylum bungeanum (assembly GCA_019454045.1). Lineage (NCBI taxonomy): Eukaryota > Viridiplantae > Streptophyta > Magnoliopsida > Sapindales > Rutaceae > Zanthoxylum > Zanthoxylum bungeanum. The sequence continues at coordinate 132,081 of SKCR01014330.1, read as the reverse complement.
ATAAAACTACTTTTGGGTTGTTAAGAATTTTTTTAAAAAATAAAAAACAACTAAAACTTTGTGGTTTTATATATTATTTTGTCACATTTTGTACAAATATTATTGCAGAACTACGTGACTCTGCCATGAAAACCACTTTTGTACCCAGCCACCCCCCTTTTATCGTCCCAATCTAAAGATATATTAGAACCCGAAATCTATTTGGAGTCTATTTACATATATTTGTAGATCAACCAAAAGGTCTGCCGAATATTTCGGAGAGATATGCATCACAATATCCAAACCTTTAAGATAAAAGAGGAAAAGAGCTCTACAGGGACTCGAACTCGCACCCTCGATATGTTGAGGGCGTGACCATTGGCAATGAGAAAGTAGAAATCCTTCCTTACATTAACCAAGTCTAAGAAGCATTCTACTAGTTGTATTATTTTACAACCCATTTTATAGCTACAGAAATTGGTCAAGAACTGTAAGAACTTTGCCAGTATAACTGGTGAACAAGGCTAACCCTGGTGGAAAGTTAAGGATGGTGTCTACAATCCTGACACTGAGAAGCTTGAAAGACTCAAAAGTTGCTGAGATTAAGCATGTGCTAGGATTGCTATGTTGGTCTTCTACTTTTGAGGCTAGCAAAAGGAAAGGCCCATGCTTATGCAGGTAACATAATATTTGGGACGACTAGAGGGATGAATCAAACTCACTAAATAATGTTAATTGTAATCTATGAGATGTTGATGATCTGCTATATATGAGTTCCCCTAGTGAGAAATCAATTTCATTCTCGCGGGACTGACCTTATAACTCCTCATCCCTTGAAAACCTACTCAAAATCACCGCATATTTCAGCTTGCTCCATCTATTTCTATGTCTATATATCTCTCAGTCACTAAGACTGGAAGTAACAGAATTTGCCAGATTATGTATCAAGTATTCTAATTGCATATAACTGAACCGAAAACAAAGCAGGAGCTAGTATTTGAATCATAACTGAAATTTCAGGTTTATTATCATAAGTTATTCATATAAAAATCAGAGACATATTTGTGTGACATCAACCAAGAAAATGAAATGATAAATAAGTCTACAGTTACTGGGCTGATTTTGCATGAAACGAAGGCAGACAAAGAGCAAACATAGGGTTACTCAAAATTCAAGGAGCAAGGGAGTGGAATCAACGAAAATCTGACAGCATCACAACATTGAGATACACTCATACACCACATAACTAGAACATTACCCACTGCCAGTAGCCAGCAAAAACTCGCCCTCGCAGACCACTTCACCTCCCACATAAGCTTTTCCTTCCATCTTCGCTATTCCGAAGCGTCTCTGTAGCTTGATAAGTGTCATTCTCATGACCAGAGTGTCGCCTGCAATCACTGGTTTCCTGAACCTTACTTTATCAATTCCAGCAAAGAAGAAATTTTCACGAGAGCCTCCCACTTCTGGTTGCAGCATAACCAAGCCTCCAACCTGTGCCATTGCCTGGGTCCAACAATCAAAGCCATGCATCATTATTTAAATGGAAAACAAGTACAATTTATTATAGAAAGTTGTAAAAGTTTGGGAGTGTTACAAAGATTTATTACATCACTTTCACTTAATTGCAAGCTAGATAAATATTACACTGTCTATGATTTTTCTATAATCAAACAAACAAACAATCATGGTGCAATATATACAAATGGTATTATAAATTCACAAGAATTCACATGTATGACCATGAATCCATATCAAGTTCTTTTAGAGTTTCCATGTTCAAGACTCCATGTCTATGTTGAAGCATGACTTTCGTGCCGGTGTCTGCAGATCATAACCACTTTTTTTTTTTTTTTTTGCATCCCAGGTAATATGCAACAGATGAATAAAAAACAATCCACAACATACATCCACACAAAAAAAATGCAAATAAAAAAAAATTCCATCGACTGTAATCACAATAAGAAGACAAAGGATTCAATTGACATATAATTTCAGTCAAAGAAGAGCCTGCAATTTGGAAGGGAAAACAGGATTAAAAAGTTTCAAACCAATATTCATTGCAGCTGTATCATTCATCAGATTCAAAGCCAGCCCAAAATTAAAGAGAAAAGCAAATAGCATTGACTGTTGAATTCATATGAGTGGAAGAGGGGGGAAAAGAAGAAAAAGAAAATACCTCAACCATGAGAACACCAGGCATAATTGGCCTCTCAGGAAAATGGCCAGGAAAGAAGTTATCATTTATAGTTACATTCTTAATAGCAACAACTGAAACTCCTGGATTGTATTCAATCACTCTATCCACCAAAAGAAATGGGAACCTGTAAAATAATATACAAGAACAAAAATATAGTCACAATTGGTATATAAAACCGCTACAAACGCATGGATACAACTCATCGAATCATCCTTAGAAACCGGCTTTTAAGGAGGGTGCATTTAAACTTATATTCTCATTTATGATTTATATGATTATATTGTGATCCTTACATAACCCACGTCCACGAGGCATAGTTCATCAGATCCCATACTCGGCATAGTGCGTGCTTTGATACTAATCATTACAAACCCAATGGGAGTACTCATCCTTGAAAATCGAATTGCAAGGAGACAGCTTATATTCTCATTGATATCGTTCTATTGAAACAACGTGAGATTTGGGATGCTAACAAAAACTTCAATGTACCTAGCTATTTATCTCTGTCAACGAAATTTCAAGTAACAAAAATTCATCAACATTCAGACTGACCTGTGTGGCAAAATCTCACGAATCTGATTAATGTCCATTATAGTAGGAAATGCCGGGTACCCTGCAAACAGAAGAATTAAATATTTAAAAAAAAAATGAAAAACAAAGTGGTAGAGTAGTAATAATTGAAAGGGCATACGTTGTTCGATGGGAGTATCTTGATTGGGATCTTTGGGAGCAGCATCCAAAGAACAGAACGTGGTGAATCGAGCATGTTGGTGTTGATTCTTCTTATTCTTCATGAATTGGGTTGACAGAGAAATGGGTTTTGGAATTGAAGAGGCATTTGGATTTGGGCGGTGAGATTGCAGAGAAACAAGTGATTTTGCCAAAGAAGCAGCTGTAGTAGCAGCCATTGTCGTTCTATTGAAGAGAAGAGAGTCCAGAGAGATTCAATTGTGAATAATATTTTAGTAGAGATTGTTTTTTTAGAGATGAAATAATAATAATAACATTTAAATGAAGCTTATGGGAAGTTGATGATGAATTGTTGGTGTTAATGCTGGCGGCGACATCAACGAGGTAGTAGTAGGAGGAGATACCAATGCTTGGGTAGTTGGGTTTGGGATTTGGTCTAAACCGGACCGGACATTTCAATATCCAACCGAACCGATTTAAGTAGGCCCGTTACCCGACCCGATTTAAACCAGATTTGTTTAGTTGTTTCTTTAGGTAATTACCCATGATTTTGAAACCGTACCGGACCAGCAGGTCGAATCGATCATGAATCCGATATGATTAATGAATAAAAATCGATTTGTAAAAAAAAGGTCAAAATCGATATAAAAAAAAAGATAAAAACCAATTAATCGGATTGGACCAATTCAATTTTTTTTTTAATTTTTAAAATCAAAATTCAAAAATTAAAGTTTAATACTTTTATAATTTTTAATTAAATAAAACTATTTATGACGTAATTCGATTCTACCGATTTTTTCAAAACGGTTCAACCAATCGAACCACTGATTCATTGAACTTCAATATGATTCTGAGTCAACCCAACATTCCATATTGGCATATTCTTACGTGCAAGTAATTCTTTGGTGCAACGGAGGTATGAATGACATTGTACCACCAACGAATTAGAAAATGACATGTATAATTTAATATCTATTTTTTAGTTATTTTTTAATTTTTTAATACGTGTGGCAATGGATAATTGACTTGTTGCATGGATGACGTGGTACCTCTATTGCATGGTAGATTTTCTCGTTACGTGCATTTTCTAAGATTGTAAGTTCCTAACCTCCCTCTGTTAACCCAAAAAATCACACTTCATTAATCGACAACTTCCGCACACCTGAAAAATTGCAACCTGCTCATCCCACATTCCCACTGCGGTGCTTACTCTACCGCAAACCAATTAAGTGGAAGCAAAACAAGTTGATCTTCCCAGCCATAAATCAAAACAAAAGAAACTCGAATATATTTTCAAATCAGAGAGAAGGAAATGATTAAAAGTAATAGCTTAGTCATTGGTTCCTTTCTTGTCAAGAAAACAATATTAGAGAAGCGTACTCACTCATCGAAACTAAAAAGTTCAATCCAGAAGTAAATCGTAAAATGAAAAACTAATTCAATACATAATTCGAGGAATGAACTAATAAAATTCATAATTGAATGGAAGTGGGACCAAGCAAACTTCTCCAAATAGAGAAGTGAAATACTATCACCAAGATAAGAGACTTCACTGCTTCTTCTCTTCCTCGGGCTTGGGTGCTTCTTTGATCTCATCAGCTCCGTCATCCTATCAACATAATAGCAAATGGTGATAAACTATCCACTTCAAACATGAAAACTGTTGAGGAGAAACAAATCAAACAATGAGAAAGAAATATCAAGGTTAATACCTGCATGTCTGAGGTCCACAAAGTGAGATTATCACGAAGAAGTTGCATTATTAAAGTACTATCCTTGTATGAATCTTCTCCAAGTGTATCCAACTCTGAGATAGCTTCATCAAAGGCCTAATTATTGTGTAAAAGGATGTAAAGATCAGCAAACTCAAGGATATGGTGGTACAAACAAGCCAAAAATAAAGGGATAAAATATACACAGTTAAAGAATCAACAGGACAGACTCCAATTCTTATCTAATTACTGTTTATTGATCCGTGTCTCAAAATTTGTTGTAGAATGAAAAAATTCTTGGAGGAAACTAAAATTTTAAATTCAGATCCCCTCACCTGTTTTGCAAGGTTACAGGCTTTATCGGGAGAATTCAAAATCTCATAGTAAAACACAGAGAAATTCAAAGCCAGTCCTAGCCGGATAGGATGAGTTGGCGCCAGTTCAGCATTTGCAATATCCTGAACAAATAATATATTCAACAGAGACACAAAATCAAATTTTGGCAACAAAAAAGAAAAATAGATGGATATATTTATTTTACATGTAAAATTAACTTCTATGATGAAGCATCAAAATCTGATAGATAGAAGCACCACATTTCAAACAAAAAGTGAAGTTTATATGAATAATAATAACAGTGGGTGTTACACTTGAGTCATCATCATATGTAGTTAAAATAAACTGAAGGCTTCGACAATAGCAATCATTTATCAGTAAAAATTAGAGCCCAAATAAAAAACACAATAAAAGGGCAACATTTTTGGTTATCAAACCACACATAATAGAATAGTAAAAATGAAAACTTGATAAAATCACAGAATAATAGGAGAGAACCTAATTTCGGAACCTGCATTCAGTAATACCTAATCAGTAATTTCAACAATTAGATGAATGCTTGTTTCCGCAAAAGGGTTAAAAACATAACTCTGATCTTTCTAGCACAAGCAGACCAAAAAAATTAATTTAGAACTAAGTTAATAATATGATAATGTGAAACCATCTTTATTTGATTTTCATTTGTGCTCATTATCTCATAATTCTTCATCATACCAAAGCTAGCCTTATGAGTCTTCATTTCTAATCCTATATCCTTTTTCCCTCTCATTAATCATTTTGCAAGTACATCATATGAAAAAAAAAACTCAGATCACACCAATGAAATCTTCAAAGACTCATATGCATCACTTACCCAATAGAAAAATTTGATCTACATTATTGTTTTTTTTCACCATCCAAAGTGACTAATGCAGCATCTCAAATAATTTTAAAAAATAAAAATAACAAAACAACAAATAATACTCCACATTTAAAAATTAAATAAAAAAAAAAAAAAAGCAAATATATTAAAACCTGAGCAGATTTATAGGTACTGAGAGTATTCTCAGCGGCGACTTTCCTCTCATCGGCAGTCTTGAACTCGGCCAAGTACCTATGATAATCTCCCTTCATCTTCAAATAAAACACCTTGGAATCGGCAGAGGCAGCAGCGGGAACCAAATTATCGTCCAACAATTTCAAGATACCGCCACAGATCTCCGTCAATTCGTCCTCGATCTTTGATCTGTAATCCTTAATCACGGAGACGTGCTCCTGATTACCGCGAGACTCCTCCTTCTGCTCGATGGAGGAGACGATGCGCCAAGAGGCGCGGCGTGCGCCGATTACGTTCTTGTAGGCGACGGAGAGGAGGTTACGCTCCTCCACGGTGAGTTCTTCGGCGGCGGCCACCACTTTTTCCATGTATTGGACCATCTCCTCGTACCGCTCGGCTTGCTCCGCAAGCTTCGCCAGGTACACGTTTTCTTCGCGTGGCGAAGGGGCTGCCATTGTTCAAGTTCTTTGATTTTTTTTTTTTTTTTTAGAGATTTGGAATTCAATTGGAAGAAAATGTGGAGGTCAATTTGGGAGTTTTATATAGAGGTTCCTGCTGATTGGATTAAGCTTATTTTGAAGAAGCAGCAAAGACAGCTAATCAACGTTTTTGGCCATTCTTTTAATAGCTATTTATATTATATATAGCTAAATTACAGGTACATCCCCTATTTTTGAGTAAAATATAATTAAGGATGGTAACTGACTCGTAGTCCATTTAATTAATTGATATGAGAATTTTATCTGCACCCGATCTTAATGTATAGGATTCTCGCAGGTTCTCGTTCAGACGGAGAGGATACCAATAAATGTACGCGACCCTCCAACCAATGGGTATATAAAATTATACATGTACCCGCCCTTAATATATCGGTCTCATTTTTTCCATCGCTAAATATAGTAATGTCTTCAAATCTAGAATAAGAAAAAAATCTACAATGCAAAAATCTCTGTGGGGATTGAAGCCCAGTATATTAGGGTTGAGATATGTATAATATTCTATCACTTTCGTTGGACTGGTCGAGTATGTGTATTGGCATCTTCGTGTTAGTGAAGGTAAAACTCTCCATTTGAATGGGTACTAAACAGGGGCTTGTACGTTAGTGTGTATGTAGGTTCAATTTTCTTACTTGTTAATTGAACAGACCGAATACAGATATTGACATCCTCGTACAATACCTAACCTATTGCCTCGTTGCCAACCTAAATGCAACAATTCGATAATATCTTGTCACAAGTGTTAATATATTAAAAAAAAAAACTATCAAATAAATGTTAATTTTACTTGATACAACTATATATATCATATGTTATTAGTTAATGATATTACGTCACTCATATTGTATCAAAGAATTATCAAACAGAAGTTCAATAACTTTATAAACTTTTTTTTTTGGGTTAACTTTATGTAGTTGTAGAGGAATTTTTATAAGCTACATTTTTTTAAAACATTGTTAAAAATGTTTCTAGATTCAAAATTTATTGATGGTATGCTTTATATTTCTTTCACAATTAACCATTTGATTAATTGATAAATTGGCAACAGAATTATTGGATGAACTGCACAATTCAAATGAACTACATTAAGTTGGATATTCCATTCAATTCTTGCAACACCACTAGTAACTCTATTAATACAATTTGCAAAGAGCTAGATATAACTTGAAAAACTGCTAACCAAAATCTCATAGGAAAGTGCAATTATAAACTACAGAATAGCTGGACCTTCCTTAAACAGTCATAGACATGTTAATTTTCAGGTTGACAGCTTAAGACAGTATCAGCAAGCTATTTCGCGAGCACTGGTCTTGACATTCCACTTTGAATTATTCGCATCGCTTCAAGTAAATGCCAGTCCTGCTCTGTTGCGCCCTAGGCTTAGAAGGTCAAAGAGAAATTCGCAGAACTCATTGAAACATCAGCTTTGGAATATGTTTTGTAACTAGTATTCTAGCGGTCACGAGTCCAGCAACCAATGCAGCTCCAAACAATGCATGTAGTCTCACGCAGTAATACTTTGCCATGAAGATCTTCCCTTTGTCCTGAAAGAATAACGTTCTTATAAGCAAAGGAATGCAAAAAATTGAAAATTTTAGGCAAGGTCAAGAAATGCAATCTAGGTTCTCTGTAATTTTGGATTTCAAGGTCTCTATTCTCCCTGATTATGCAGAATTTATTACTCTTTTGTGGCAGATTAGATCCAGTAACTGGGGGTCTATAACTAATCAATATTGCATAATCATTTAGCCATTACAATTATTTTTCCTGATCTGGGGTCACATGTATAAGACCAACTGGGGAGTTAGTTGGTCATGGTCTAAAAGATATTTTAGAAGCTCATAAAGGTCTATTACAGGTACAGGTCAAGGCCATAAAGGTCTATTACAGGTACAGGTCATGGCCATAAAGGTCTATTTGAGATCCTAACATCAACGTGGCATGCACTGCGCACCTGAGATATTGGTCACTTTATCGAGAGGATGTGTATCGATGATTACTAATCCGTCGAGGATGAGAATAGCAGCTGGTTTGAAAGGTTTAAAACTGAATCATCATGCAAAACTTTATTACTTACCTTGTGGTTCTCTTCCACATAGCTAACGACCAATTTCCCCATGGGCAGAGTCATGGCACAAAGAAACTGAAACACGAATAGTATTTTTGAGATATCGGGCGTGTGTAATGAGTATGGTACTAGAGAAAAATTGTAAAACAAAACATTCTGTCAGACGGAAATATTCATTTCATTATTAAAATATTGACTTACGATGCAAGTCAAAGGAAGAGCTCTGCTTAAACCAATAGTGAATAGAAGAGAGTAGAGAGTCAGAACTGCCAATTTCACCACTACAGAGCCTCTTTCAGTGCCTAACCTTACCTGCTTGAGAATAGAAATAATCAAATGAACACATTCTACTCTTAATTGTTAAATTTTAAAAATTAAGACGGCTAAGTAAACATACCAAAGGGGACATCTTCCCGACATTCCTATCCTCTTCCACCTGAGCTATAAAAATTTCATCATTTTATTTGATGTTAGTGAAAGAAGTAGCTGAACACGGATGGATTTCAAGCCCAAACCCTGCACCCTCATGACCTTGTTTTTGGCACCACGAAGGATTTCAAGTCCTTGGCCCAAAACGCGTCATGCTTCTCAAGCTCAATCCCAAGCAATGCACCCTCTTAGGGCCCAACATCCTCGTCCACTTTGGGACACACAACAGGGATAGATTTCAAGCCCAAATCCAGAACCCTCGAGGCTTTTTGCTTTGTTCTTGGGTCTTGGCACCAAGAATTTCAAGCCCTTGGCCCAAAACACGTGATGCTAGTTCAAGGGAGTTGATCGCTTATAAGGATACGCCCAAGCTTAATCCCAAGCAATGTGGAATATTACAAGTAGGGACGAAAAATAAGAAAAAAACCAAAAAGAAAGAGAACTACCTGATGAAAGTGACTACAAAAGAGAATCAAGGTGGTTGTCAAACCAACTAGTAGTGATGCAGAAAGTACTGTGCCAGTTATAGAAATGTAGGGATATTCTCTGCCAACACCACACGAATCAATATTATGGAAATATTATACGGACAAGGAAATTGAAATTGAAGACTGACATAGTTAGCAATTAATAGGTAACCTTGTGCTTCCCAGCAATAAGTAAAAGGCAGTAGTAGCAAATGGGCCAAATGCTGCAAAGCACAAGGGCTCCCCCAGTCCCTGATAACTTAACCTAAATGGTGGGCACTGCAACAAATACAATTTTGAAAGCTGTCAGATTTCGGTCATCTGCTCCAATTGCACAGCAATGGCCATTCAGGAAGCATTTTTTAACAATGATAAAGCTCTAAAAGTTAAGATAGTGAGACGAGTTCAAGTTATCAATCTAATTTATGTCAAATGATAGGAAATCCAACTATGCAATCACATAGTTTGAGATGTCAGTCAAATAGAGCGCACAACTGTTGTGCCATCGATGATCCGAGCATAGCAGTAAGACATGTTTCCTGTAAGGATTATACTTGGAAATTTTGTAGCACACCCAAAATCATTTGATAATAAAATAAATAAATAAATATTACAAAATCGAATACATAAAGTTATTCAAAGATGATAAACATAAAAAACTATACTTTTCACATCATTAAAGAGTTTGCCTAAACATTAGTTGAAATATGAGACTTTCTGCGAAGGCTCCACCATTTATACGACCAGTGACTACCACGGTAAATAGATAAATCAATATGTATTGACAAATTTCAAAGCTACCTAATACCAATTCATTTTGGGCACCTGATATATGTAACCACAAATAACGGCACAAGTCAGTAACAATATTGCGCGAATGTTTCCTGCCTCCACAGATGCCCATGTCAGCCCAATGAAGCCTAAGTCAAGAAGCAGGTAGGCAGCAACAAGGGTCCCTGTACGGCTTTCCAGTGAAACAAAGAACACAACTAGCCAATGTTACTCTTTTTAATACAAATAAAAAGGAAAAAATAGAAGAAAAATAGGTATTGTTACCTGCCAACCAAGCTCACAACAGATTCTTTTTTGTTTTTGTCAGCTCCTGTATCGAAATCATAAACATCGTTGCTGCCCACAGTACACATTAACAATTTTAATGGCTTAAATAAAAGGAGTTAATAGTTGTCCTAAAGACAACAAAAACATTTTTCCAAAGTCCCAATATTTATATGAAAAGTAAGGGGTAGACCAAACACCACCAAGTGAAAGATCTATCCCGGAATGCAAACACCACCAAGTTTGGGTATATATAGCCAACGAAACACCTTAGGCAAATCAACCTAAAAAGTAATGGTTGATTCTTCTACCAACTGCCAAGAGCCATGACAGGCCCAAAGACAGGTGAGTTCGAAGTATTGAAAATGGAGACTATATGCCTGAAGATCCTTCACACTAGCAAGATATCTGCATTACTAATCTACATCTGAAGTAAAACTACAAAGCTCACCTTAAATTGAGCCAAGTAATAACGAGGACAGAAGAAATCAAGAGAACAAAATAACGCCTGGCGAAAAACATGCCTGTCTGCAAATATGCAGCCGCACTACCAACCTGCTCAACATGACTTAAATGAGCCGAAATAGATGTGTTCATCCAGGATGCATAAAGAAAGAACTTTTCATAGGTAAACTAACTATCTTCAAATGCTTTCCTAGCTAACATTTTACAGAGAGTGAAAAACCAATTGCAAACATCCAAAGAAAAGCAGCATCAACCATGCGGGCTATCTCTAGTAGAAATGTCCCAAGCAGCATTAGAAGGAAACCAGAAATGAGATAAAAAATATCCAATATGAATCTCCATAACCACTTGTCCCAATCAACACAAATTCATTGCAACAGTTTAACTAAAATATGATAATCTGCATAATAAACTCGGTGAATATATCAGTTAAATTTTCTAAAAGTAAAATCACCCATTTGACAGCAGTGTGATTCATCCAGTACAAGTCGTAAATCTGTAACAACTTGAGAACTGTTCTTCTTAATATGCAAAAGATAACATAATAGTTCATGCACATATTGGTTAGATAAGAATCACCTATTGCATTCGTTTCATAAACTTTATACACTATCAAAGGATACCACAATCTAATTATTTCTCAAATCACAACAGAAATTTCTTTATACAACTCCTTGCTTACTTTTAAAAATAGAACTACTTGGTTCAATAAATCTGGCATCCTGTATTTTCTTCTATAACAATCTAGGTTCATTCCTTTAATATTATCAGGTAGAAATTTCTCTCAAATGTCCTAACAGAAGAAGTTTACAAAAAAAACTAACTGCATAAATATTCATGGATGTCAGTTACCTACCCTCTCCAGCTGTGGCATCTGTGGATCAGTTATACACTGCAGACTAGAATCAAAAATGATTTTCCATTTTCTATAAAGAAAAAAAAAAAAAAGACACTGTTGCTAGTGGGAAAAGGTTTGGACGATAAAAGTATTTTCGATCTTTATCAATATAAGCACGAAGCTAGAGTAGATAAGAGGATAAGCGACATGGTATCACAAAAGCAGAACCTTTTACATGCAATTATCATGTTTCCTTGTCAAATATACATCCATTTATGTTTTAGTTGGACTTCAACGTTAAAGTGACAGAGAAGTTCTACACTACATAGGTTTAACATTTTTACTTGATCAATTCAATTAGGATGAGAGTGAGATGAAAGAAATAGTGAGTACTTGATAGCTTGATGCCTGGGGTATTTATAGTTGCAAATCATTTTTTGAGAATGAATCAAGATGGATCCTCTGATAATTTTAATTGACCAAAAAGAGGTAGGAAAGCTAAAGTCCCCCCAAAATCCAAATTTTCCTTGGGCCTTGATTGATGGGAAAATCCATATCGGGGAGATTATTCAAAGGAAATATCATAAAAAGAGCCTTCCCTTTCTTTGTGGACTACGTATAGAAAAGATAGAGACAATTAAGCAAAGATTTATTGGTCTTTCCCTTGGTGCAATGGTTGATCCTATTTCATTGTAACAACCTACTCAGATGGCTAGCTATCCAACATTTGTCAAATAAAGCAATTACTCTGAGATTAATTTTGAATTTTTTTGATACCATTACCTTATATATATTTTCTTAAGGCTTAAATACCATTATTTAGGCCCTTGTATTCAAGCTTGAGCATTTAGGTCATGTGATAACTCAACATGGTTTCAAAACAGGTTTAACCTTGAGGTATATGAGGGTGTTAAGGCTTTAAATACTATTGTTTCTAAAAGCTTTTATTGGGACTTTCCAAAATGAATTAGGTTTACATTTCTGTAGTAATTAAAATAAATAAATAAATAAAAGAAAAGAACGTTTCACAAGCATGCTGCAGAATGTACACGCATCTCCAAACTTGGACTTTAAAATTTACTAGTAATTTCCTTCCTGAATACGTAAAGCTCAACAGATATCTACTTGAAAACATGATTATATTTTGTAATGTGAACTCTCATGCTCTTGAGCAAATTAAATTCAAAGCTTCGAAAGTGAATTACAGAGCACTTGAAAGTGTTAAAGGAACTTACAGAGAGAGGAACCAGAGCCACAGAATAAATAGGTAATTTGATTGCCCTCCATATTAAGGTCGCTCTAGAGACATCCTCTTGATCTGCCTGATCATGCATACTACCAGGGTAATCTGTTTTACCTTTGGAATGAAACGGAGTATGACGGCACCGTTGCTTGAATTCTAATTTTCCTCCACCAGTCCTTCGGAAATATTTTTGAGCATTAACACAGAAATATGAGGACCGCACTGGAGAGAGAAGAATTCCTTGATACCTGAAAAATAACACACCAGAGAATGAATCAACATAGGCCATAGACCGTCCCCTCTTTGTCTCCCTCTTCACAAACACTCAACACAGAGAACAAGCATCTTCGAAATTTAAAACTCTGACAAGCATGAGTGCCACAGGATGACCATCATATTGGGATGGTTTCAAGAAAAATCCTATTTTAAGGAATCGAATAGCTTAGAAGTTCCACTTTGGGAATGGGTTATTTTATTGTCTATGAGTTTATATGATTGCAGTTCCCTAATTGTCCACTCTGAAACTCTACTGTGATAGTTGGCTAAATTCAAGAAAATGCCTATGAATTTATCCTAATTTGAATGATTGAAAGGTCTTGAGCTAGTCATCAATTGAAAGCTACGTTACTAAAGCAATTACCAGAAATTCATTGAAAACAGAAAAATTAGGAGGAATCACATAGCAGTAACTTGTTCACTTTTATATAAAGGCTCATTGCTACAAAATGTATCCGTAGTAGTAATTTCTTTTCTATAATGGCCTTCTACAGCTGAGAATACAAGGACCTTTCAATTTAAGTCCTCAAGCAAGAACAAAAAGCCTAAAACCGATAGTGTTATCTGTCAAATGCATAAATTTCATATTTCAATAAAAATTTCAAACATTTTTTATTGAAGGTCATGCCTAGCGCGATGGCCAAGTATTAACTTGTTATCTGCTTGGTCACGGGTTCACAGAGGTGATGCTGCCTACATCAATACCCAACTCTATGTTCTTTTAATTTCATTTTGATTATTTTCAGTGAGTTCTGCATATCTTTCTGTGCTGCACAATTAAAACAATAAACTAAGATCACACTTGTAATAATATTCAAAATATTTCTACTAGTAATTACTATTACACAGTAACATAAATCCAAGTAAAGTAGATGAGTTCATATAACCAGTTTTAAAACCTAACTCTCTTCCTTCAAAGTAACAACAAAGAAATGAAACTCACCTTGTCATATAACTCTGCATGGTGAAGGATGTGGCCATTGGTACCAACATTTTTCAGAGTGCTATCTACAAGCAGTAACATAATAGTTAAAAGTTAAAACAATTAAAGATTACCCACTTCATACAAACAAATGAACTTGTAGTGTATGATAATCAAAAAAAAAAAAAAAAAAAGGTTGGTTTTTTTTATTTTTTTATGGTTAATTTCAAGTTCACTTTTGGATAGATATTGAATTACCTTGAAGAAGAATGTGAAGAAGAAGAAAGCTTGCAGGATTAATGTTAATGTTGCTCCCCCAAAAGAATCATCTTTGTGCACTGGAATGATGATAAGAGTGAGTTTATGTCTTTACAAGTAAATGCAAGTAACTGACAGATACTCTCCACTAAATCCTATCCTTTTGTAATCTAACTGCCTGCAATAGGAGGGAAAATTGCACGAATGTCCTTGTATTTTGACATAATTGTCATAAATGCTCCCAAATTTTGTTAATCCTCATCCACTCTCCTTTTTAATTTGTCTTACTTGGAGAGGAATCAAGCTCAAGGGATGGCAATTGGGATGAGACGAAATTTTATCTTAATTAATTTAGATTATGATTTGGGATGAAAAAGTTATCTTAAATCTTGGTTGATTTTTGAATCATGATAAAAATTATCTCGAATATCATATCAAATAATTTAGAGATTTTCTAGACTAAAATTCGAGATTTAGAATCATTTTTATCCCGAATTCCCGCGTATTTTTTTTTAGAATAAAAAATTATTCCAAAATCAAATTAATTAAAATTTTTATTCTATATCATGTACCGAACAATATATAATCCTTAATTCTAATTGAGATTCGGGACTGCGAACCCTAAAAGCTGTATATTCGACATCGGCAAGCTACCTGAGGGTATTATATAAAACAAGGCAGTCAAAACCTTTGGTGACTAGTTTTGTTTAATTTATGTTATTATTGCAAAATATTATATATATATATATCTTGCTACTGGGCCGTAGTTTGATTGCGAACTGATATATTTATAAAATATCCAACGCTCCTATCGGAACTGACTCCTTCACCTCGTAAACTCTGTCAAGTGGCTTAGCTCCTGACTCCCCACCTCTTCTCTTGCATCTCCTGCGTCTCCTCATTCATTAGTTGAGAATAGGGCCTGGGCCGTATTTCTTGCTTGGCCGAAGAGAAAGTTGAGTTTAGTATAGTCATATATATATATATATATTCTATTGTAGTTTTCAATTCTTTTATTTTTGCGCTGTGGATGGGTGTCATGATAATATTATTTTATGAATTTGGAAATTTAATTATTTCATTGATTTTTTACTTATCAACGTTTGAGAGTATATATGATGGAAGTTAATTTTTAACCCAAAGTTTGGCCTAAATTCGAAACTATCTGTCTAGATCCGGTCACGGTTCCGGTTCCGAATCGAAACCAAAATTTTTCGATTCGGTTAGAGTTCACCCCTGACCGAACCGAAGTAGAACCGTTAGAACCGGACGGTTCTACGGTTCCAATCGGAACCAAACGGTTCCGGTTGGAATCGTGCTCCCAACGGTTAGTAGCCGTTGGGCTGGGCAGGGAGCCAAAAAAAATTAAATAAAATATGTAATTTACTAATTTACCCTTAACAACATTAATAAAACGACTAGTTTTAAAGACATTTTAGGTATCACAAAATATTCAAAAAATGTATAAATGAGGGTCATTTTTCATTTTTTTTCAACACACAAATTCTCAATTCTCTCAATTTCTATAATTCTCTCATTCTCAATTCTCTCATTCTTTAAAAAATTTTAAACAAAAAATGGCAAGCTTATATGAGAACACCATGTCAAATGTGTCAACCCAAGAGAAGTTAAGTCTCGTTACTCCGATATTTTCAAAATTTATTTTCATTTAGTCTAGACTGAAAATGAATGTGCAAGAGTAATATGCAATTATTGTGGGTTTCTTACAAATATACTGGTGGATATGGCAATATGATCAAGCACTTGGAAAGACATCATGCCGCTGAAATTGGACCTGATACAAGCAAACTCAAATGGTCAGGTACGCATCATCTAGTAGAGGTACGAGGGCTTTAGATTTATTTAAATATTCAGATGCTAAAAATAGAGAAGAATTTGCTAAACTAATTTGTATGTCACGTCTTTCTTTAAGTTTTGGTGAAAAATTGCTTTTACTAATTACATTCAGAATACTTTAAATCCTGCTGCTTGTAGAATGAATAGAAATACAACAAAACGTCAAATTTTTAAATTATACAAAGACGGTAAAATTATTTTAAATGAAATATTTAAAGATATTAAATATCGTCTTTCTATTTGTTCTAATATTTGGAGTTCATAGATGAGTGTGACTTGTCATTGGATTGATACATCATGGAACATGCAAAAATGACTTATTGCATTTAGAGTTTTTGATGAATAACATACTGCACAAAATATTTATAAAATGATGAAAGTAATTTTTGATGAATTTGGTATATTAGGTAAAATTTTAACAATTGATTATGTTAATGCATCTGTAAATACTGCATCAATTAAAGATTTAACAGAAATATGCGAATAAAATTTGGGGGGTCGATTTTTCCATGTTCATTGAACATGTCATATCCTTAATTTATGTGTTCAAGATGGTCTGACTAGTTTAGCACCTTTCATTGATCATATTAAGATTGCACTTAATTGTATTTGGTCATATTCTCAAGTTAGGAGAGAATGAGCCAAGTTTTATAAATTAAATAGTATTAAAGCGATAAAATTTTCACGAGATGTTCCTACACGTTGGAATTCAACTTATTTTCTTTTATGTCAAGCCTTCCAATACAAAGATACATCATGTAGTTTTTTTCTCAACATGTTCAACATATCAATCACACTTTTTCCTAGTCAATGAGATGTTTGTGAAATTTTTTTAGATATTTTAAAAGTTTTTAATGATGTTACAAATATTTTTAACGGAGTTTATTATCCTAAGCACATTTATTTCTTGTTGAAAGTTTGAATATTGTTGGTACCTGATGAGCGTAAAATATATCACTATTTCTCGCTCCTTTTACTTAATATTTTGTATAGTTTCTCAGGTTTTATGAATGTTTTAATGTGTTTTAGTTTATTTTACAGATAAAATAAAACTGGGACTCAATGAAATCATTTAGGACAAAATATGGAACAAAGAATGGCAAAAACTGACTTGACACATGGATTTTGGAGGTTGGAATCTTGAAATGGCATTCTAACGAAATACATTTTCGGAAATTTAAGCTTTGCGTAATTTTTCGTATTTTGGCCATAATTTTTTACTCCGATATCGGATTGAGGTGATTCAGGTTCCAGATTAAAGAAAATTCAAAGATCTACAAATTTAACGTTCGTTGGAATTTCGAATTCTGAAGTTTTCAAGACCCAAATTGATGAACAATCTGAAATTATTTTATGTTTAATTATTAAAGTCATTATCAAAAATAAAAATTATCAAACTTCCACCAAACAAGCAAGCATGTTTGGTGAAGTGTTTCGTGGCATGTTTGGTGGAGTGTTTGGTGGAGAAATTGGTGGAAGCATTTTCTTTGCTTATAAATACCAAGTCATTTCATTTGTAATTCTCATGTTTTCCTTAGGTTTTTGTAACTTATTTTTTGATCTTCTTGTGAGAACGTTGCATTGAGTTAGAAACCCAGCATGCATAGCTTCACTTTTCTCTAGGGCTTCGAACTTGTTCATAGGTTCCATATGATTTTTTATGAATATCAATTGCTACCTCCGCCTGTATAACTCCATCATCTAAACAAAAGCCTATATCAATTAGATCTTTATTTATGTATTCACATTTTCTTTTTTTTTTAATTCCCTAGGGGTAATGTTGAATATTTTAAGTTGATTCATTTTTCTTTCAGATTTTCTCCAACACTCCCCTCCCCTCATGTGTATGTCGATCTTTTACCTGATTGGTGCCACATAGATAGATAGTGTGAGTTAGGCTCACGAATTTTGATATGGTATCACAACCACACTTATAAACAAGTAGGCCACACTACCTACACATGATAAGTACATGAACCAGACAAAAGACTGGTCTACACATGAATAAAAGTATTAAGGAAAATATTTCACACCAGTTGAGAAGTTATCTTGGCCTATGAATATAAATATAAGGTAATCTTCAACTCTCAAATAATCTTTTGGATTTGATTAGGTCAAAGTTATTACTTGATTCACAAATCAAGTTAGCAAAATAGGGGAGAGACAAATTCTTACCTTCTCGAAATCCTTGTTTATGGTATTAAGAAAGTGATCAGATGGATTCTGATGGATTGGGGAAGGGAAGCCATGCAAAGCAAAAAAAAAAAAAAGAACAAAACAAAACAAAACAAAACAAAAAAACTGCATGGAATTGAAAAGTAAGGTTAGCTACAGCTAGCAGATTTAATTTTTCAAAATATAGAGAATGATCAAAAGTCTTTAGTGTGATAATGAAGTGTTAATTTATTATTTGTTCAGTCATGGGTTTCAAATAGGGAAATAATATTTATGTGAAAAATATGGATAAAATTTCATACATCATTATTTTTCTCAGACCATACTTATAAAAAGAGTCTTATATATTGGATACGAACTTTGAGTTCTTGAGTCCTCAAGAGGCGTGAGTTGGTGGTGTGTGGTTCAAGATCTCACCTTGAGGTCCTGGGTTCGAATCCATGGATTGCGTTTCTTGTAAGAATTTGGAACAACCAGAGGTTTTACCTGCTCCATTTAAGCCCGGAAGTGGTGATTTGGCGGTGAAGTTTCTAACGATTTCAAAAAAAAAAACTTTGAGTTCTTGACTTTTTTAATCACCCAATATATCCCTGACATTATAGTATACATTAACATTCCTGCTTTTTTGGTGTCACATTATTTAGTTTACAAATTTTATATTTTAACTTTGTAAGTCTTAATATTATTGATCCCATTTCAACACTCACTATTAGACTTATGTTTCCACAACTAAAAACATGTGTTATTGCTCTTTGAGAGAGACGTATTTGTGAGATTCATTCTTAAACACAATTTCGTGTTGAATAAATATGTGACATTGAGTGTGTAGGTGATACGCTCATTCGAATTATTATAGGATAAAAATATCATAAACATAATCAAAAAAGAAAAGAAAATGAAGTTAAAATCCAAAGTCTAAATAAAAAGATAAAAAATTTAAGAAGAATCCCAAAAATAGAAAATCAAACATTCCAAATACACTCATCTTTAACTTTTTCCGAGTGATCAATACCTATGATGTTTTGTTCCACCTTGGAAATCAACTTGTGTAAATGTTTATTAACATATTCGAAGTCAATTGATTTAAAGATTGATGCCTTACAGATAAAAAAAAAAAAAAAAGAAGCTAATTTTAGTGGAAATCCTCAAGCTCAGTCGGCTTTGAGACATGGAATAGGCGGATGTTACTAAATCATATAAAAATTATTGGGTTAACATTATCTTATCCTTATTCTTTTAAGTTTTATATTGATTAATTATTGCATAAATCGATGATTAAATTATTTATATTTGTTGATGGTGTTTTCAGGCACTATAACATTTAAGACAGCACGACGAGGACAGAAGGGTAATTCCCTGACTGGCTGAGATCATATAGCTGACCCGACCATAACATGTGAAGACCGACCACTTCGGTTCGGATGACCGAGCACTATAAGGTCGGCAGAAACACTCTCAGCATAAAATATTGTCATGACCGACCTCATGAAGACCGACCAGACGGCGAGTCGTGTTCAAGATGACGACACCCTATTCTTGCGGATAAGATAAAACGGATTATCCTACTCTCACAAGGAAAAGAAGTCAGAATCCGAAAAGGAATAAGAAAAGAGAAGGGAGAATCAGACTAGGAATCCTTACAAGGAAAGAAGACTACTAAAGATCAACTAGGATTTCTTGTGCAAATAGGAGTCTGATTTCTGGGTTATTATAAATAGGAGGGCATAGTATGTGTAAAGGGCATCAACAAAAATTAGTGATCAGAATCATCAAACTCTGATTTGTAAAAACAAAGAAGAGACCCGAGAAGCATATTTGAGTAATAAAGAGTACCATCCTATTCTTGTCCGTGGACGTAGGTCGGATCAAAAATCCACCGAACCACGTTAAATCTCCTTGTTGATTGGTGTGTTTATCTGTCTTTTGCTAAATTTGCTTTTGGTCCCCCATAAACCAAACAAATTCACTATTGAAGGAGGATTATCTCGGAGGTGATATTCCCATATTACCCTGAGACCAAAATCAGCCGTCAACAGTTGGCGCCGTCTGTGGGGAACTCAACAAAAAGCAACTCGCGTAGTGAGACAATGGCGGAAGACGGAAACCACCAACCATCAGGGAGCTCGGCTGCAGATTGGATGGAGAAGATTGAGGAGAACCTTAGGAAAGAAAGGGAGGAAAGCCAAACTCTGCTAAGAACCATAGTAGACCGGTTGGAAAGGATAGAAGGAGCACACAATGGAAAATTCGAGGCCGGAACTAGCCGACGAAGGAACGACATAGCAGAAGGAAAAAGAATTGTCGATACAAGTGAAGACGACAGACCCCGAGGAGGAGAGATCCTACAGGGTGAGATCCGTGGTAGTGCAGAGAGATTCCCAGACCGAGGACACATGGGAGGGAGAAGATGACAAATCGTCACCAGACTCCTCCTACGATAGCCCTCACAACACCCGGAGAAGAGGAAAAGAATATAATGAAAAAGTACGAGAAGATACCGACCCCGAGAAGCACCATTCCCGAGATAGCAGAAAGAAAAGAAACCACAGGGGGCGGCATGGAACCAAAGACAGCAGCATGAAATCTTGGTTACGGGAGGAGCTGGTCAAATGGGGAGTATACCCCAATGCAAACAGAGGGGATGTCCAGGACGGCAAAGATGAGTCCCCCCTCACAGAAGAAATAAAGTCAGAGAAATTCCCAAAAAGATTCAGCATGCCGACCATGACACCATACAAGGGCCATACCGATCCCAAAACCCACATTGAAGGTTTCGTCCTACTAATGGAGGTGCAAGGGGTAACAGGGGACGCCATCTGCAAAGTGTTCCCCCTAACTCTGGCCGGACCGGCCATTCTTAGGATCCATCAGCAGCTTCGCACAACTGAGAAAGTCATTCATACGACACTTCAAGGGGCTTGTGTCCCCAGAAAGACGATTGGAGAACTAAGGCTTATGAAACAAGGAGACGATGAACCTCTGAAGATATTTATTGAAAGATACCATAATATGGTACTCGAAGTCGGAGGGTATGAATCCCCCGAGGCCCTGGAAAGCTTGAAGGGAGCCTTGAGGGTCGGAAGGCTATGGACCCATATAAGGATCCAAGACACCCCAGACTACGCCACCGCTCTAGAGGTGGCCCGAAAATTCATTTTGTTAGAGAACGAAGAGAAAGTATCCCGAAAAAAGGAACACCATCAGAGAAAGAACCGCAAGGGAGGGTGCCCCCCGCCGAACAGAAAGAGAATCCAGAAGACCACCCCCGAAGCACAAAGAATTCAAGCCACTGCACCGGGACAATCAAGAGAGAAGGGCGCCGACCCAAGTAAACCATGTGGTCGGGGAAGATGCATACATTCCCCTAAAGAAACCACTGGGACAAATTGTCATGGAGATCCAGGGGAAATGCCTCTTAGTGGAACCCGACCAAAGGAGATTCCCCCCGGACAAAAGGAACCAAAAGGCTTATTGTGTACACCACAACTCCAAAGGACATGCAACAGACGGATGTAAAGATCTGCGAGAACAAATGGAAGATCTAGCACGAAACGGGTATCTAAACAAATACATTGACCACGAGGTCATGACAGCCAGACAAAGAGCACGTGGTCGCCAAATCAATATCATCGCAGGAGGAAGAACACTGGCCGGAAACTCTAACCGGTCAAGGAAAGATTACAGCAGAACCCGAGGACCAGATGTCTTAGAAACAGAGCAGGTCACAGGGCTACAGGGAGGAGGCCGGTCGGTACCAATAATGTTCACTGATGAGGATACCCGAGGAGTAAGTTTCCCTCATGACGATGCATTGATAATCAAGGCAGTCATCAGCGGGTCGGAGGTAGACAGAATCCTAGTGGACCCCGGGAGCGCGGTTGACATAATTTCCAGAGAAGCACTGGACGACCTAGGGGTAGAATATGCAACCCTGACCAACGATAGCACTCCCTTATACGGTTTCGGAGGATCAGCCGTCATCCCACTAGGAAGAATACAGTTGGCAATAACTGTCGGGACACATCCTCGGACCCGGACGATCATGACAGACTTCACTGTAGTAGACTGCATGAGCAGTTACCAGGCCATCGTCGGGCGACCCTTCATGATGAAAACAAAAGCCGCGATGTCCTGCTACCACCTGAAACTGAAATTCCCCACTCGGGAGGGGATTGGAATTGTGTGCGGAAGCCAGAAAACAGCTCGCAGCTGTTCGCAACTCTCTCACGAGAAACTCTCTGCATCACAGAAGACAACCGAAAAGACAAAGGAACCAGGGAGGAGAAGAAGAAGAAGACAGAAGCCCAGGCGCCTGGCCAAACAAAAATGCCCGACTCGCTGCAGCTGAGGAAACCGAGGAGATAGAGATAGAACTTACGGGACAGGAAAAAGTATAAAGATAGGGGGAGGCCTGAGCGAGTCCATACGACAAGATCTTCTAGAATGCCTGAAGGGATACCCGGACGTCTTTGCCTGGGGATACAATGACATGCCGGGGATCGACCCGAAATTCATCAATCACCGCCTAGCAGTAGACTCATCTCGCAAGCCGGTCAGGCAAAAGAGAAGGAACTTCAATCAAGAGAGGAGTAAAGTAATAGCAGCCGAGGTCGAGAAGTTACTAAAGGCGGGTCTCATCAGGGAAGCAAGGTACCCGGATTGGGTATCAAACGTGGTATTGGTCAGGAAGAACAATGGCAAGTGGCGAATGTGTGTCGATTTCACCGACTTAAACAAGGCGTGCCCAAAGGACAGCTTTCCTTTGCCGAACATAGACCAGCTAGTAGACACACACAGCCTGTCAAGGCTTACTGAGCTTCATGGATGCTTTCTCCGGATACAACCAGGTCAAAATGTGCCCGGCAGAGAAGAAGAGAAGACAACCTTCATCACAGATCAGGGGCTTTACTGCTATAAAGTGATGCCCTTCGGGCTAAAAAACGCGTGGGGCAACTTTCCAAAGGTTGGTAAACAAAGTTTTCAAACCACTCATCGGCATTACAATGCTGGTTTATGTCGATGACATGATAACAATGTCAAAAGAACCAAACAACCACATGGACGACCTAAAAAGGACCTTCGAGCTTCTAAAAAAACACAACCTGAAGCTCAATCCGGAAAAATGTACCTTCGGGGTAGCTTCAGGGAAGTTTTTAGGCTACATGGTAAGTGCCCGAGGAATTGAAGCAAACCCACAGAAGATCCAGGCAATACTGGCCCTAAAGTCTCCCAAAACAGTAAAAGAAGTACAAAGTCTGACCGGTAGAGTGGCCGCGCTCAACCGGTTCATATCACGAGCAACTGACAAATGCCACCCTTTCTTCAAAGTAATCCAAAAAGCAAAAAAGGATGTCGACTGGACGACAGAGTGCGAAGAAGCCTTCCAGCAGTTGAAACAGTATCTGGTGCAGCCCCCACTCCTGGCTAAACCACTCCCAGGTGAAACATTATACCTATATCTGGCTGTTTCGGACCGAGCAGTAAGTTCAGTACTGATACAGGAAACCGACAAGATCCAGAAGCCTGTCTACTATATCAGCAAAGCCCTTAGACGACGTGAAACCCGGTATCCAGTACACGAACTAGTCGCCCTTTCACTAGTTACGGCAGCTCAAAAATTACGGCCTTACTTCCAGGCCCATCCTATCAGGGTATACACCGGCCACCCCCTAAAACAAATTCTGCAGCGGCCAGAGGTTTCCGGCAGATTAGTAAAGTGGTCGGTAGAACTAAGTGAACATGACATTGCCTATCTCCCAATAGCAGCAGTAAAGAGACAAGCCTTGGCAGATTTTGTCGCCGAATGTACCGACCCCCAGACCCTGGCTGTAGACGAGGACAAATGGGAAATGTTCGTAGACGGTTCGGCCAGCACACAAGGCAATGGGGCGGGAGTCATCCTAAAAAGCGACAAAGGAGAAGAAATCCTACTCGCCCTGAAATTCGCTTTCATAGCAACCAACAATGAAGCAGAGTATGAAGCAATACTGGGTGGTTTGAGACTATGAACGGTGCTACAGATCCAAAATGTGGTAGTAAGGAGTGACTCGCAGTTAGCCGTTCAGCAACTGAAAGGAGCATTTCAAGTGAAAGAGCCTGGTATGATGGCCTACCTGACCGAAGTACGAAAGCTAACAGGGAAGATGGGAGATGTAAGCTTCGAACAAATCCCCCGAGAAGACAATTGTGAGGCAGACTCCCTGGCACGGCTCGCCTCTTCAACAAAAGCCGAACACCCCAGGATAATCCCCTTGATTTACATCCGGGAAAAAAGCGTGGGAGAATCTAAAGTGGAAGTTCTAGATAAAGAAAGCCAAGCATCATGGATGCAACCCATCAGAAAATACTTGGAAACGGGAGAAACACCAGAGGACAAAACAGAGGCCAGAAAGTTAAGGTACAAAAGCACCAAATTCTCCCTAATCAACGGTACTTTACCGACGGGGTTACTCAGTCCCCCTTTTAAGATGTCTTGCCGAAGAAGAGGCAAATTATGTGCTCAGAGAGATACATACGGGCATCTAAGCCACGCCGGAGGTCGCTCAATTGCTCAAAGCCTTAAGAAAAGTTTTTATTAGCCGACCATGCACCAGGAGGCAGAGTGGCCGCAAGTGCGAAGGATGTCAGAAAAACGCAAACCTCCACCACAACCAGCAGAAAATTGACCACGCACTCAGTCCCTGGCATCATGGATGCAACCCATCAGAAAATACTTGGAACGGGAGAAACACCAGAGGACAAAACAGAGGCCAGAAAGTTAAGGTACAAAAGCACCAAATTCTCTCTAATCAATGGGGTACTTTACCGACGGGGTTACTCAGTCCCCCTCTTAAGATGTCTTGCCAAAGAAGAGGCAAATTATGTGCTCAGAGAGATACATACGGGCATCTACGGAAGCCACGTCGGAGGTCGCTCAATTGCTTTCAAAGCCTTAAGACAAGGTTTTTACTGGCCGACCATGCACCAGGACGGCATAGAAGTGGCCCGCAAGTGCGAAGGATGTCAGAAAAACGCAAACCTCCACCACCAACCAGCAGAACAGTTGACCACGCTACTCAGTCCCTGGCCGTTCGCCCAGTGGGGACTGGACATCATTGGACCAATGCCACAAGGGAAAGGACATGCGAAGTATGCCATCGTGGCCATAGACTATTTCACCAAATGGGTGGAGGCAGAGCCATTATCCACCATAACGGAGAAAAGAGCCACTGAATTCCTGAGGAAAAATATCGTCTGCCGGTTCGGGATTCCCCGAGCCATCATCACAGACAACGGGAAGCAATTTGACAGCAAAGGTTTCAGAAAACTCTGCGAGGACCTCCAGATTGCCCTAAGATTTGCCACACCAGCCCATCCCAAATCAAACGGCCAAGTCGAGGCGACGAACAAGGCCATCAAGGCCAACCTCAAAGCTCGGCTTGGATCCAGCAAAGGCCTATGGGTCGAGGAACTACCAGAGGTACTATGGGCGCACCGGACAACCTATAAAGACTCCACGGGAGAAACCCCGTTCTCCTTAGCATACGGATATGAAGCTGTCATCCCGGCAGAGATCGGAGTAGCCTCCCATAGGGTTCAGCACTACGAGAGTAAACAGAATGAAGGACTTATCAGAAACCACCTCGACCTGATCGAAGAAAAGAGAGAGAGGTCGGCCATGAAAACGGCAATCTACCAACAAAGGATGGCCCGTTTCTACAATAAAAGAATTCGGACACGCACCTTCATCCCAGGCGACCTAGTGCTAAGAAAGGTCACCCTAAATACTCGAAAGCCAGAGGAGGGCTCCCTGGGCGCCAAATGGGAAGGGCCCTACAAGGTGGTAAAAGTGTGTGAAACCGGGAGTGTACATCCAGAGAGCGACTGGACGGCACAAGATTAAAAAAGCCTTGGAACGCTGAGATGTTGAGGAAATACTTCCAGTAAACTTTCCCTTCCTCCTATCTGTTTACAGCAAAAAGGACAGGGATCCAAATACATAAAGCCTCTCTCAGAATGACCCACAGAGAGTTGTAAGAAGGGCAGTATGTCCCCGAGCATGAATAAAAAAAAAAAACTTTCTTTTTCCAAGCACTCTCAAATAAAAACCATATTCAAAAAAAAAAAAAAACTCGGGGACATGCTCACGACAACGATCCAAAGCTGAAAAACACAAAATTCGCAACCGTCCGACCACAGATACCACCACAAAAATGCACAGAGTCACACCAGAATCATCCGACTCCATACAAAAAAAAAGAGGGGCACAGAGAGCATAGATCTTTGAGAAGCACAACATAAGGAGGAACATACCCTTAATGTTTCAATCGGCTCGGGGCTGGATTACGTTCCGCCGAGGCCTCTTCATTAGTCGGCTCGGGGCTGGATTACGTTCCGCCGAGGCCTCTTCATTAGTCGGCTCGGGGCTGGATTTCGTTCCGCCGAGGCCGTTTTCGGCTCGAGGTCGGGTTACGTCCCACCGAGTCAATACTCATTGGACTGGGGACGAAACATTCCCCCAGAACCAAGTATCTCTCTTTGCTCGGGTCCTCAGGGGCATACTCGATGCATAGGATCCGTGAGAAGCATAGCACATGGAGGGATGATACCCCCGTGACGATTGCTTACTCCAGTGTTACCGAACATAAGGAGGAACATGCCCTTAATGTGTCGAACACTCTTCTGATCCTCACCTACCCGATGTAATGGATCCGTGGGAAAGCATAGCACGGGGGATGATGACACCCCCGTGACGATTGCTAGCTCCAGTGACACCGGACCTAAGGAGGAATATACCCTTAGTATCCCGGACACTCTTTGATCCATTCATCATCCGGATCTGTGGGAGACACAGCACAGGGATGCGTTATGCCCCTGTGGCGTGTGCCTGCTCCAGCGTGGTAAGGAGGAGCCCTCATACAATACACAGGCTCCCCAGTGAACCAACGTGTAGAGGATGTGCCCTTACCATTCAAACGCTCTTCTGATCCGAATCCTGGTTCGCCGGGACACTGAATTGAAAGATTCAGAATTGTGTTTTGGAGACCTCGGGCAGGACGCTGCTTTGAGACATCCATGTTGTTATTTTTTTGCAAAAGACGTTTTTTATTTTGGGATAGGTGCTAAGTCACCCCCGCCTTTTATTTTCCAGAAACTTGTTTTCGTTTTCCGCCGGTCTGGTAGGGGGACGCCCGTGCCAGATTCGGTAAGGCTTCGAAGGTTGATTCATTTCCCTTCTGCGGAAGTCCCAGGGGTTAGTCGGCTCGGGGCCGGATTTTGTTCCGCCGAGGCCACTTGGTTATTCAGCTCGGGGTCGGGTTACGTCCCACCGAGTCAAGCTCCTTTAGGTTTGGGGAGGTAACATTCCCCCAGAACCCAAGTCTTTCACTCAGCTCGGGGTCGGAGTACGTCCCACCGAGTCAGCTCTGGACTGGGGAAGTAACATTCCCCCGGGTCCAATGCCTTTCTCAGCTCGGGGTCGGGTTACGTCCCACCGAGTCAAGCTCCTTTAGGTTTGGGGAGGTAACATTCCCCCAGAACCCAAGTCTTTCACTCAGCTCGGGGTCGGGGTACGTCCCACCGAGTCAGCTCTTTGGACTGGGGACGTAACATTCCCCCGGGTCCAAGTTCCTTTCTCAGCTCGGGGTCGGGTTACGTCCCACCGAGTCAAGCTCCTTTAGGTTTGCGGAGGTAACATTCCCCCAGAACCCAAGTCTTTCACTCAGCTCGGGGTCGGGGTACGTCCCACCGAGTCAGCTCTTTGGACTGGGGACGTAACATTCCCCCGGGTCCAAGTTCCTTTCTCAGCTCGGGGTCGGGTTACGTCCCACCGAGTCAAGCTCCTTTAGGTTTGGGGAGGTAACATTCCCCCAGAACCCAAGTCTTTCACTCAGCTCGGGGTCGGGGTACGTCCCACCAAGTCAGCTCTTTGGACTGGGGACGTAACATTTCCCCGGGTCCAAGTGCCTCACTCAGCTCGGGGTCAGGATATGCCCCTCCGGCTCATATTGACCCCTGAAGGGTCTCAAAGAGTTCGAAAAAACAGGAAGCATAGAGAAAAAGGAGAAAGAGATAAGGACACATAAAAATATATATATATAGATGTGCATATACAACTTAAGTGTACACAGGGCCCCGGTCGGGTTACCCTTTCTCATTCAGCCCGCACAGGGGCATGAATTTCTTCCTCAACTGGCTCAGATGGCGGGAGGACTGGCTCGATCTCAGGAGGAGGAACATCTGCTTCATCCTCGGCAGCATGGGAGACCTCTACTTCAGGGACGAGAGGAGGGATCTCAAGGCAGTCCTCGCCGGGGGCTGGAACATCAGGTCGCTCTTCTTGGGGAATCCGGAACCACCGAGATCGGGTCAGGATCCATCACCTCCTCGGAAGGAGGAGGGAGCCACTTCCGAAACTCCTCCTCAGAAATATCCCCCTTGCAATAGCTGATGGCCGCATTGATAGGGTCCATGTTCAGACTTGGCAGCACCATCGGTATCAGATCAGCACAATCACCGACCCCCTCAAGGCGGATGGCCTCCTTCTCGGCCTCGAGATCGGCCTCTCTCTCCCCAAGCTCGGCTTCTTTCTTCTCGAGATCGTCCCGGGCCCGCGCCATTTGTTCATCATTGGCCTTCAATTTGGTTTCGACACTGGCCACCTTCGCCTTCAAAACACCAATCTCAGATTGGGC
Organism: Zanthoxylum bungeanum; assembly: GCA_019454045.1. NCBI lineage: Eukaryota > Viridiplantae > Streptophyta > Magnoliopsida > Sapindales > Rutaceae > Zanthoxylum > Zanthoxylum bungeanum. Next base: position 102,904 of record SKCR01014330.1, on the reverse strand, counting down.
AGCTTTCAAGTCCTCCCGAGCACTATCGGCAAGCTTTCGCTCCAGGGCAGCAGCAGCCTTAAGAGCCTTATTAATTTTGAAGTTCTCAATGGCGGTCGCTTCGTGATTCTTTATCACCTCATCCCGGTCAGCCAGTTTAGCCTCCACTTCTGTAAGACGATTCTGAAGCCTCTGAGCCTGACCACCCTCGGACAACAGACTCAGAAGAAGGTCTTTGTTCTTCGCCATGAGGTAAGTAGCCTGCACAAAAAAAAAAGAGGAGTCAAGATATGATATGAAGAAGACCGAGAACCGAAGTCAGAAAAAGGAAGAATAAAACTACCTTTGCCATTTGAGAGCTCATCTCAGTCACTACAGCTTCGGGAGAGATGTCTTCATATCTCGAGACATCCCCCGGGGGGATCACCTCGGCCAATTCATTAAAAGCCGGTACCAAATGGGAAGTAGCCTCCCGGATGCTTTCTCCCAAGTCATCCACCCCGAGGATTACAGAACCCTTTCGCTTCTTGGAGGAGCCCACGATGATTTTTTCCCCCGACGAACGTCTTTTTTCTTGCCCGGGACAGGATCCTCCTCCTCCCCTTGAACCAGCTCGGTCTCTTCTGACCCGAACTGACGCCTCCTCTTCCTAAGAGGCTTCGGCGGACTAACAAGACGAGCAGATCCTGACGACTGCGCACCAGGAGAAGATAGACCCCGAGCATCCGGCTGAACTCTCCCTTGAGACACCCTCTCAGCCCCAGCAGGATCAGGTGGTGCCCGGAAAGTTCCAGTTTCCGCATGACCGGCCTTCTTCATAGTACCGGCCAACTTCTCAAGAAACTTTGGCCTCTTCGACATACCTACAAAAAAGGAAGAAAGGGAAATCAGGACCCGAGCATATAACAAAGACATCAAACACATGATAAACAAACGGGGAAAGTCATCAAAACAGCCAGCAACCTATCCGACCCGAGACCTCCGGAGGGACGGTCCGAGTAAGGCCCGAATCAACAAAGGCCGCATCATTAACCAATTCCCTCCAGTGAGCGGCATACCGACGAGCCCAATGTACCCGCCTCCGAACCTGACGAGAAACCTTGGGAGCATCTCGCAACAAGCTGGGAGGAACCAGAGAAGTTAGAGACCTAAGAAACTAAGAACGGGAATAAAAAAAAAGAGGGGTATTAAACTCCTAACCTCCCGCCCTGAAGATATCCGGAACCGAGACATCCTCCTCAAACGATCTCAGGACCCGACCCCAATCCCCAGTAGCCCAGAACCAAAGATCCTTGAAATTCTTGTTAGAGTCGGGAAGTTTCTGGACAAGGTTGGACGAACTATCATAAGCTGAGAGGTACACCTAAACCTACCCGGTGCCAAACCACATATATGCCGGCCAGAATCCTCCAACTATTTAAACTCAATTGATAAGGGGCAATCTCCATCTCGGCCAGCATCCAAGCAAAATAACGTTGCATCGGCAGCCGTAGCCCACACTCAAAAAAAGCAGGAAGAAGTGCCACCGAGCCCTCATCAGGTTGACTAGCACGATCCATCGGGCAGGGAACTTCAAGGGCAATATCTATTGGGATGTCATATCGTTGCCGCAACAGCGCCAGATCATCCTCAGTTATTTTGGAGGGACGGTTCATATCCAGAGCCGACGATCCAAGTTCACCGGGCTCTGGGTCCTTCCGAGGAACCCTCTGATGGTAGGAGTCTTGTTCGATCTCAGAGGGAGTAGGGGTAGTGTCAAGGTCTTCTACACTAGGTGCCCCCGAGCCTGAGGAGAGCTCCTCAGCATGGGGAGTTGAGATTTTAGCAGGCTTTTCAGGGGAGGAACTGTTGTCAGACATCCCTGACACCCAGAGAAACAAAGAAAGAAGGGGAAGTCAGTCTATAGCTAAAAGAAACTACTCACGGTTTCCATGTTAGCTAAAACATGTGGTCTCTAAAAGTGCCCTAAAGCAGAACCCAGCAAACCATAAATCTTTCCCTAGCAAAACACAGATTCATAAAACACAAAAAAAGGAAGAGGTCGTTCAGAGGACTTACTTGTTCTTCTCGAAAAAAGCAGGAGGTTGTGCAGTACGGTTGTGCCGTCCCTTATGTTCGCAGCAAAGAAAAAAAGAAAAAAAGACCACGGTTGAGCTTCGAGAGAGCACGGATTTGGGCGAATCACGGAGAGGTTTTCAGAAAAGAAGGAGAAATTGCCGAAAAAGATGGAACAGTGTAAAGCCTCGCCTTCTTATAGTCATGGCAAAAACGCTCGTGACCGTTGGATCTAAGGGAAGAGCCCGGATGAAAGTCAGGTGTCGACTACAAAAGAGGTCTCCCAAGTTTAAACAGACGGCTGAGATCAGCCCACTGTGAAGACGCCTCCATACGGTCGATTCGTTTCCTTTTTGGCGGGAACCCAGCGGATGCTTGACAGGTGTCGAACTTAGAAGAAACCCTAAAGATGATTTGATGGGCATTTAAGCGGACGTGACTGTTGCGTGTCTCAAGACAAAGCGCTTGAAAAGAGGCAACAAAGCATTTCTCGACCCCGGACCGACCTCCAACGGAGCAAAACAGAAACACCATCTTTATGTAGTTCCCGGCACCAACTTGCACACTTGTTGGAACCGAGAACTAGGGGACAGATGTTGATGGTGTTTTCAGGCACTATAACATTTAAGACAGCACGACGAGGACAGAAGGGTTATTCCCTGACTGGTTGAGATCATATAGCTGATCCGACCATAACATGTGAAGACCGACCACTTTGGTTCGGATGACCGAGCACTATAAGGTCGGCAGAAACACTCTCAGCATAAAAGATTGTCATGACCGACCTCATGAAGACCGACCAGACGGCGAGTCGTGTTCAAGATGACGACACCCTATTCTTGCGGATAAGATAAAACTGATTATCCTACTCTCACAAGGAAATGAAGTCAGAATCCGAAAAGGAATAAGAAAAGAGAATGGAGAATCGGACTAGGAATCCTTACAAGGAAAGAAGACTAAAGATCAACTAGGATTTCTTGTGCAAATAGGAGTCTGATTTCTGGTGTTATTATAAATAGGAGGGCATATATGTGTAAAGGGCATCAACAAAAATTAGTGATCAGAATCATCAAACTCTGATTTGTAAAAACAAAGAAGAGACCCGAGAAGCATATTTGAGTAATAAAGAGTACCATCCTGTTCTTGTCCGTGGACGTAGGTCGGATCAAAAATCCACCGAACCACGTTAAATATCCTTGTTGATTGGTGTGTTCATCTGTCTTTTGCTAAATTTTCTTTTGGTCCCCCATAAACCAAACAAATTCACTATTGAAGGAGGATTATCCCGGAGGTGATATTCCCATATTACCCTGAGACCAAAATCAGCCGTCAACAATATTTGTTGGTGAGTTTGTTGAAGCGGAAACTGTAAAGAAGAATAATATTTTTAAAAAATATAATTTTATTGAATGAGAGGATAAATAGGATTTTGATATCCTTTTATATTAAAATCCTAAATATGACGAAATTACCAAAAACAGGTAATTCAAATTATTATAGGATAAAAATATCATAAACATAATAAAAAAAGAAAAGATAATGAAGTTAAAATCCAAAGTCCAAATAAAAAGATAAAAAATTTAAGAAGAATCCCAAAAATAGAAAATCAAACATTCCAAATACAGTTTGAGCTTGGAAGAGAGAAATTTGTTGATTGGACAGTGAAATTAAATTAGCAATAACAAACAGTAAACAATTACAATGAGAAGGAATTGAAAATTACAAATGATTGAAACAAAAAAGAAATGGCAATATGTTAATCCCGAGTCAAGTGTATTATAGTCTCTTTAATATAGATTCAAAGCCTATGGTAAAGCTTACGATCGAAATCGACAAATGTTTCCCAAGTTAAAATGGAGCAGGTAATTTTAGAACACTGTCAAATTATTTAAGTATGTAGAACTTGAATCGAAGTAAAACTCTCTGTTGGGTCTAGTTTTCGTTGTCAATTTATGTATCAAAATATGTTCAATTGAGTTGTAATGAGTCTTGAAAATCTAGGCTAATAATTTCTTTGGATTTTGTTATAAAAGAATAGAGAAATAGAAGATAATAGAATAACATTGTAAAGCTGCAGGTTTTATTACTATTTCTAAATGAATATGTTTACAAGAGTTACTTTCTATTTATAGGGAGAGATTAGGGTGTGATTATTATTTTAAGCAATATGAGCTAAGTTACAAATATAAAGAGTTAATATAAAATATAAAATAAAAGGATCACCCAAATTTACAACACTTCCCATTGGGCCCTATAACTTTAATTTCATACAATGTATTTGACCTTTGAATATTATAACAGTGCCTATTAAAACCTTGTCAGTAAAACTCAATGGGATAAAACTTGGTCGAAGGAAAAAGAGTACAATGCTCTTTTATCCAATAATAGTTCTTCACCTTATTGAATACGCTCCCCCTGATGAAATGATCCCCTTTAAAATATATCATCGGGATAATTTACTAAATCAATGCATATCAATGCTATATATAAACTTCTCAAAAGATTATGTCGATAAAACTTTGATAAACAAATCTGCAAAATTATCAGTGGAACATATTTGCTTGACATCTATTTGCTTGCTCTGATGGAGCTCATGAATGTAGAAGAATTTAAGTGAGATGTATTTGGTTCCATCTCCCTTGATAGACCCTCCTCTAATTTGTGCAATACAAGCAACATTATTTTCATATATCTCTGTTGGAATATTTATAGCAGAGTTTAAGTTGCATGTGCTCTGAATGTGATGGATAAATGACCCTAACCATAAATGTTCTCTGCTTCATTGTCTGAGAAATAAATGACCCTAACCATAAATGTTCTCTGCTTCATTGTCTCAGAAAGTGCTTTATGAGGATCATAGAGATATCTTGCATCAATATAACCAATAAGACATGGATTTTGTGTTAGCTCATTTGAATAGAATAATCTCAAGTCTTTTCTCCCATAAAAATAACGAAAAATATGTTTGACATCATTCTATTATCGTCGAGTTTGTGGAGTTGAATCTTCCTAATAAATTTACTGAGAATGCAATATCTGTTATGGTGTATTGAGCTAAATATAATAAGGCACAAATTGCATTAATATATGATACTTCTGGATCAAGTATCTCTTCATTATCTTCTTTAGAACGGAATGTATCTTTTTTAGGATCAATAAATCAGACTACCATGGGGTACTTAATGGATGAGCATTATTCATGTTGAAACATTTTAGAATCTTCTTAATATAAGTAAACTGATGGATAAACACTCTATTAGTTTTATACTCGATCTACAAGACGAGACAATATTTTTATTTTTCCCAAGTCTTTCATCTCAAATTATCTTTTCAAATATTCGGTAGTTTTTAGAAGCCCTCAAGGAGTTCCAATTAAGTTCATGTCATCAACATATACTACTATAATAGCAAATCCAGATTCAGACTTTCCATAAATACGCATGACAAATATGATCATTTATGTATTCTTCATTTATCAAATATTCACTTAAACGATTGTACCACATGCATTCAGATTGTTTTAATCTGTATAAAGATCGTTGTAACTTGATTGAACACGGTTTCGAGCATTTGATTTATATGCTTCATGTATTTTCAATCATTCGGGGCTTCTAATGTAAATATCAATGTCAAATGACCTAAATATCCATAAGACATATATCAATTCTTTTAGAAGCTGTCAAACTTATTAAAAGTTGACATGTAATAGTATTAGTTACATGAGAATACATTTATAATCAATATTAGGTCTCTACATGGAACCTCAAGCGCTTTATATGTAATTAACTCATTATGTTTATTACGTTTCTTTATGAATACATATTTGTATCCAACAAATTTGACATCTTCAGGTGTCTGGACTACGGGTCCAAATACTTGACATTTGGCTAAAGAAATCAATTCTGCTCGAATTGCTTCTTTTCATTGAAGTCAATAATGTCTTTGTCTACATTCCTCGACAGTTGAGGTTCAAAATCATTTGTAATTTCAGTAGCTACTGTGAATGCAAATACATTATTAATGACTAATTCATTACGACCTCACATCTCTCTTGTATAAATATAATTTGTAAATTTTTTCTCTTTATATGCTCTTGTCTATTTAGGAACTTATTTCTCTTCAGGGACTTGGGTATCTTAATGGATCGTTATTTCTTCTAGAACTATTGATTATGAGAATATTGGTATATTCATAGCTTAAATATTATTTATAACAAGATCATAGTCTTTTATTTTCCTCTTCTAGTGAACGATATCTTTTGAACCAAATGGTCTGTCACGCTTCTGATGTGCAACAAATGATTCAGTAGTTGTTTTTACACTAGATTGTTCAACGAAAACAATCACAAAGGTTAGTGTATTGACAACTAGTATATGTGACTTGGTTACTTTTGATGACTCTATAAATGCATCACATAATTGATTTATAATTTGCTGCAAATGAACTATCATTCACACTTCATTTTCATATTGATTGGTGTGATAATTTAAATGAGACATAGTAAAAACTTTCTAAGAAAGTCTATGGCTTACTTCAGGACCTTTCTTTCTTTTAAAGAGAGAAAAATTGTCTCATTTAAATGAGAATATATAAAAAAGATAATATGTTAGAAGTTTCAATTGCTAACAAGATTATGACATTTTTCAAGACCTTCAATTAGGTGAGTATGACCATACATGGTATATAATTTTGCTCCAAGCAATGATAATATTTAAAATTAAAATATAAACAAAGTACACAATATAAAAACATTAATTATTAATTGGCATCTAATTTCCTCTCTTTAGTTTCAAAAAGATTCAACACATTAAAGTGAAGAAGATCTGCTGAATCTTTAACCAATCTAATGTTTATTATCTTTAATATAAAATTTATTACGTACTACAAGTACGAAATTAATGTTCTTCCATATCATGTTAATGATAAATATTACCATATTTTTAAAGATTCTCTAATTGTACTATTATTTTCATAGATATGCCACTTATTACGGTTATATCCATTTTTGTGACTTTATCATCATGACGATTCATGATTATTGTGTAAACAATAATCATTCCACTCTTTTACCTTTACATATCCATTATGATATGTGTTTACTTTCACTTCAGGGAATAGTAAATATCTTATTTCTAATTAAAAAAATTTCAACTCACAATTTCACTTATGAGGTAATGTTAGATAAAATTGAGTAACACTCAATACAATAGACTATCTATGTCTCATTATAATAGTCAGAGTTTAAAACTCTCTTGTAAAATATGGCTGAGGAAAATATTCATCATTCAATGAAATTTATTTTCCTTAATGGTACATTCCAAGTCTATAGCTTGGATTCACATTTCTATATCCATACCCTATGAAATAAAATGGTATAATAAGACGTGTGTAACAAAAATTTTAATATTCATGTATAAAACTTCAGGTTCATATATATAATATTTCAGGCTTAGAATTTAGGTTCTAAATGTTTAAAGTTGTAACTTAGAACTTCAAGTTCTATTTTTATCCCTAAAACTTCAAATTCTCCTGTAGAATTTATAACTCCAAACTTCAGGTTTATATTTTAAAATTATTATAGAACTTCCACTTCTAATTTATACGATTAATTTTCTGAACTTTAGGTTCATATATGAAAATGATAGATGTAGAACTGTTCGTTCTAAGAGTTACAATTAAGAATTTCAGGTTCTGAATTATTTGTAATTGCCATACTTAATAACTATATACTTGTGTCTTGATATGATAACCATTTCGGCATATATATTTGAAATATCTTCGATTATTAATCTTCCAGAGACTTCAATTAATATAAAATTCAAAAAATATTTTTTATCTCGAAAAAATATATAACAACACTATCAACTAGGCATACCTCATCATCTTTTTTTTTAGAACGGATAATTTATTTTATAAGTTTATATGATTTCTAAAAATCTTCATAAAAGGTTGATCAATGATATCTACAAATATGGTATAAATTCTATGTATACCAAGTATATAATCATTGAATTTTCGTATAAGTCAAAGTAATATCTTAAGAATATTTAAGAATACTAAATACCTTAAGAATATTTGAAAGATCTAATATTTTACCGTAAATATATCACATCCGATAATGATTCAAATCTTAATAACCTTAAAGTAATAATTCAAGAGTGTAAGGAGAAAGTAAATGAAAATAAGGGATATGAAGAGAGTAATACGAAATTATAAATTTTATTCATAAGTGTGTTATGATTCAACTTACCAGAGCCTTATTTTTTTTACTGCAACAGAGTTTCTCTATTATATCTATACGTAGTTGGTATTAACATTCACCACTGTGAATATTAAGAAATTGGTTTTCGCGTTCTATGAGACATAATATTTTATTTATAAATTATAGTTCAGAACTATAGATTCTGATAATATAGGGTAATTTAAACATCAAGTCTAATTGTCTCTTTATTATTACAAATTTCTGACAGCAATAATAATATATATAATATAATTCAAAAGAATAAAATTAAAATAAATAGAAATAAAAAAATCACAAAAATCCGTATGACGAAAACAAAAATTACATACAATTATTTGGAATTTCACGTTCTCTTTAAAAATATTTCTTTGATCTAGAACTTTAGATTCTCATCTTACATTTTATTTAGAACATCATGTCCTAAATGAGAAGTTATATTTTAGAACTTCAATTTCTGATTGATAGGATTAATATTTAGAACTTCAAGTTCATAAATATGATATTATAAATTCAGAACATCAGGTTTTATGGTAGATTTAAAACTTCATGTTTGATAAGTGTGGTTTATACCCATTTATTCCGACATCTTTAGCTTATTGTTTTGTTATGTTTCGAGCCATTTAATGTATTTTGTAGTTTATTTTATATTTTATTTATAGGAAGCATTAGAACATCGATAATGGAGCAAATACGTGTGTTTCGGAACCTATTGGGAGCATCAGACTCAAGAAGTAGTAAAAAACAGCATCAACTGCGCATTGAAATTAAAAAAGCTATAACTTTTGATCTAGAAAAAGTTACGAGACCCATAATATATCGATTTGCATCTACTCAAAGAAATTTAGTCATTTACATACATTTTCCAGGGATTTGGGTGCCGCAGAACCCACTGTTCAGCGCCGCAGCGCCCCTGCGGAAGAAAACCTGCACAAGTCAGGAAAGTGATTTTTAGGGTTTTCAGCATGTATTATGACTCTCATGCTCTACTATAAATATATCGGTTCATCCAAAACTAGAGGAGAAAGCTAATACACTGCACAAAACACAGAAATAAATATTTAGAGATCCAAGGAGATGATTGGAGAGCGAAAAGAGGAGATTAAGGCGGTGACGTCAGGAGATGAAGAGATTCAATTCAGGTTTTATCTTCTTATTTCGTTCTTATAACTCTAATGATTTCCATTAGATTCATGACTTATTATTCACTGTTTTATTTTATTGTCATGAACTAACTCCTTAATTCTGGAGAATGATGTAATCTATGATTGAACCTTGTAATTGTTTGTCGATTTTGTTATGAAGTTTTATTAATTTATTTATATTCTTTTGAGTTTAATGCTTCTTGATTGTTGGCCACAATTGAAGATGATGAATGTTTGGAATCTATCACTCGAGAGAGGGGATTTTGAATAGATCTAGAGAATATGACCTAGGATTTTATAGAGTTCGAGAGAATCTGTAGTCATTTGAAGTTGTTAATATAGAATCACAAAGCGTAATGAGTCGTTAACTATTGGATTTTTATAGAGATATCGAAGTTTGTAGTTGATGATATTTTCACTGATGCTCGAGAGAGGGAGTGGATATTTGCGGAATCTTGACTTATAAATAATATAATTGAACAGGGATTAATTGGTATGACAAATACATAGGCGACAACTAGGTGAAATCAGGATTCAGAATCTCTATCCTATTAGTTCCTCCTATCAAATTATTTTTATATTTTATTTATTTATTAAAAAATTTTATTATTTATTTTTTAAATAAAGTTAGGATTATCAATTGTAGTACTTAGTGCGAGTTAACACAATCCCTGTGGGTTCGACACTCTAAACTCAGTTATACTAAAACTTGACACCGTACACTTGCGGTACGATATAAAAATATCACAACAATGTTCTAATCCAAAATTTTAATTGATGGGGTTAGAGCTTCAGGTTTTTTAATTGTAACATAAAATTAAAACTTCGAGTTCTGTAATTCTTTTGTAGATTTATAATTTCGGACTCTAATCTAATTAAGATTAATTAATGAGATTAATCTTTAGAATTTCAGGTTCTATTTGACCTATTCGGGCCTTAATTGAAGATTGATGACGATGATTCGACGTGATGATGATGATGGGGTTGATAAATGGATTACCCTTGGGAATTCAAATTCGAACAAAACGCCACTGAATTTGATTTTAGGGTCATGCTAACTAGTGCCCTAATGGTACTCATTAAGGATCCATTTTTGATAAGTTTTCATATCATTTTTATGGGGAATGTAAAAAATTGTCAAAATATTAATTACTTTTTCATTTTTCCTATAAAAATTTTCCTAAAATTGATCATTAACAAGTATCTTAAGGACACTCATTAGTATTTCTCTTGATTTTATTCGAAAGAAGCTACTAGTTTGCTACATAAAAAGACTTGCGTGAATTTGATGGCTAAGATTTGATGGTGCGACTTTTGTAAAACAGAGACCTCACGTCACCATCATCATATTCATGGGTAACAACTAGCAAACAAAGACTTCATCATCATCCAAAATTGTCACGACTATATATGATCAAAACATTTGATCATGTTTAATCATCATCATGATTTTACACTACTAGAATAATAGGAATAGCCAACACTTTAAAAGAAATCGGTTTACTAATTAACCGATTTCGTAAGTAAAAGATATCGGTTTTATTTTAAACCGTTTTCTTTTACAATAGAATTTAAATCACTTTTAAATACAATTTATTTTAACAACGGTTTTAGTTTATAAACGATGTCTTTATCTGGTAGAAAAGAAATCACATATTAATAACCGTTGTTTTTACCTAATATGAAAGAAATCTCATAATTAAAATAGTTGTCTTTAAATCAAATAGGAAAGAGATCACATATTAAACTATTACCTTTTTTTAAAAAAATAAAAATAAATAAACAACGTATAATGAGATTAGTTTACCTGAAATAGAATTATAAATATACAATATCTTTGTTGAAAGGTTTAACACAACCCTAAATCTCTTTAATCTTCAATTTTTCTTCTCGCGCGTATGCAGGTATGTACTTTGTCTTCAATTGTTCTTTTCTTTCGTTCACAATATATGAATTATTTCATTGTTTATTTTTTCTTTAATGAAATTTGAAGCATGTGTCATTGTTTCTTCTAATTATATGATTTATTTATATAATTGTTTATTTATTTATTGTTTTGTTAAACATGATGCACATCATCGCCATTGCTGTAAAATGATTGTTTATTTATTTGCTCAGCCACTATTTCTTATTTTATTTTTTTATATATCGTTGTTTAGTTATTTATTATTTTCAAACATTGCATAAATCATTAACACAATATATGCTTGTGCTTTTGAATTTCACTTAATATATTAATAATATTCCTGTCCATTGCTTTCGAACTGATTAAACTATTAATAATATGTTCCTCTTCTTCTGATTACTCATATTTTTTTTTACAAAATCAGAAATCAAATTCATTTTTTTTCTTTTATTAGAGGGTCAGAGATGGCGATAATTAAAAGGGTCAATTACAGGTTTAATTGGAAATTAAGGGAGGGGAAATTAGGGTTTGAAAAATGGAGAAGCCTGCGAGATTAATAATATGTGCTTTATGCTATGTGCATGATTTGTGGATTATCAAGTTTGTTTTTTATTATTACTTGATTGATGATTTATATTTATATTAAATCTGACTTAATTATAAAATTAGATTGGACAAAATATGGACAAGTCTTGGATTGCTTTAGATAGATGGTCAAAAGAGTATATGGTTGGAGTTGAAAATTTTTTGGCGTTTAGCTTGAGTCATGCAGTTGATCAAAATGGCATTCGTTGTCCTTGCTTGAAATGTGGAAATCTGAACAATATTACTAGTGATGAAATACGGGACCATTTGTTTATCTACGGAATGGATCAAAGTTATATTAAATGGATATGGCATGGAGAATCAGTGCATCCTACATTGGACTCACCAATTCAGCATTCACCAAATATAAAAAGATATGATGGCGATTTTGTAGATAACATGGCAGAGATGGTGCAGGACGCACATACAGATTGTACTAATGACCCGGATCAGTTTCAAAAGTTACTAGAGGATGCTGAAAAGTCTTTGTATCCAAGTTGTACAAAGTTTACGAAGTTATCTGCTTTGGTGAGATTATACAAATTGAAAGCAGATTATGGAATCTCTAACACTTGCTTTTCAGAGTTATTACAGTTATTAGGTGATATGTTACCCACTGGTAATGAATTGCCCATGTCTATGTATGAAGCGAAGAAGACTCTAAATGCATTAGGTTTAGAGTATCACAAGATAGATGCATGTCCTAATGATTGCTTGCTATACAGAAAAGATTACCAAGATGCTACTACATGTCCGGTATGTGGATTGTCAAGATGGAAGGTTGCTAAGAATTCAAATGAGATAAAGGAAGGGGTTCCTGCGAAAGTATTATGGTATTTTCCACCTATTCCAAGGTTTAAAAGAATGTTCCGTAATAGTGAAATATCAAAGAATTTGATATGGCATGCTAAAGAGAAACACTTTGATGGAATAATGCGTCATCCATCAGATTCACCTGCTTGGAAGGTAATAGATTATAAGTGGCCAGGTTTCTCTGCAGATTCAAGAAATCTTCGACTTGCACTTGCAGCTGATGGGATTAACCCACACAGTACTCTTAGTAGTAGACACAGTTGTTGGCCAGTTATATTAGTTACCTATAACCTTCCCCCTTGGATGTGCATGAAAAAAAGGTTTTTGATGTTAACTTTATTAATTTCTGGGCCTAAACAACCTGGTAGTACCCCTATAAACATTGGGATAATTTAATTTAGCTATGCAAAGAAACATTGGAATAATTTAATTTTTTTTGCTGATAAATGCCAATTCCTTGATTCCATTATATGTTCATTTGTATCATTAGTCTGCTGTATTATCTGTTAAAATATTATGTAGAAATAGTTCCTGATAATATCTTTGGTTTTGCCTCTTGGTTTTTGATATGTTGCTGACTGTTATATGCAGATTTTGCTTTCAAGACATTTTAATTCCTTATTTGCCACAGTACCATTCATAATTCCAGAATCAATAATTTACTTTTCACTCAAGGTATCACATTTCGAAACTCTTATTTGACCTATAAGTTGAACAGTTTCATTATTTATTTATTATTCATTCTCACCATTCTCATTTCAGTCAATTGTATTTGTACTTAGACTGCTTTGAAACATAATACAGTTAAGAATAAAGGGTTACTTATGGATGCAACTTTCTGATCTGTTCAGAAAATATATTATGTTTTGGGTAGTGAACATGTATGTAATGAAATATTTTTAGTGTATTTCTCCCTCGAGATAAAAAATAAAAAATGTAACTTAGTGTTGGATTTTTATGTTGCAGCATTCTCACCTGTATATATTTCATTGTGTACTGTGCTTGCAGAAGTTCGTCCTCATTTGCATATGTTAATTTATTTTTTTCTAAAATCATTTGTACTAATTTTTCTAAAGTTCTTTTTTTGTTTTTCTTTTATTATAGTTTGATGGATCAAACATATGCAAATGAGGAAGAGAACATGGAACCGTCCAAAGAGAAGAAAGGTAGAGGTCCAACTAAATTACCACATATTACAAAATTAAGAAGCAGTGGAAAGAAATTGGAGATTAAAGTCAATAGTAAAGGACAACCGGTGGGCAAAAACTCAAAAGTAATGACAAGCTTTTTGATGTTAACTTTTTTAAAATAAGGGACATATTTGTCTTGGCATATTTCTTGCAGGGCATTAAAAATGTTTGCAACTCAGAGGCAAAGAATGTTACGGAAATCTATAGCTTGGAAGAGTGTTATGGTATACATATTTTAACTAAACTAATCAATTTATTTTTCATAAAATTATTAATATGTTGAATTGGTTATAGTGTCCAAAACAACCTACAAACAAGGAATGCGGATATTATGTATTAAAGTATATGAGAGACATCATTGCAGATCCACATATATCTGTTATGCAAAAGGTAAGAGTTTAATACTAATTTTACTGTTAAATATATTGTTATTTGGTGATTGAACTTGTGCCATGTGGAGATACAAAGAGTGAATCCATTATATAAGTGAATGTTAGTAGAACTTGACAAATCACTTATGAAAAATTGATGATTAATTAATATTTTTTATGCGTTATTATTGTAGTTTCAAGGAATGAATACATACACTCAAGAAGAAATTGATGGGATGCGAAGTGAATGGGCAGAATTTGTAGCATCAGAGATATGAAATTTAAATTTGCTGATTTTTTTTATTTTATTTTTTAAAACTCAATTACTTTGTTCAAATGATTCTTTAAGGCTTAGGGTTTCAATGAGGATTAAAAGAAAAAACTGTATGGACAAATTCAAATTCATAAATATTTTTATTGAATGAATTTTATGTTTTATCATATTGTGTTCTTATGATTTTTAATGATGAATCATTTAAATTTGTAATTAAAACAAAAAAACATATGAATTTTAAGACATCAGTTGACAAAACATTTAAAAATGGTTATGATATAATAAAAACTGATTTCTTTTTTTTTTTACTCAAAGACATCATTTTGTATAAGCGATTTCTATTCAAATAAATATGAATTCGTTTTTAATCAAACCGATTTCATTTAACAAATATAAAGACATCGGAAATTAATAAAAATACTGATTTCTAAGATAATTCAAAAGACATCACTTTTACGAATAACCGATGTCTTTCGAAATATTTATAAAATCAGTTATTAAATGATCTAAAAAGAAGAAAGTTTTAACAACACCTGAATAGAAAACACTTTTGAAACCGATGTCTAAACTAATAGACATCGTTTAAAAACCGACTTCTTTATGCCTTATTGTAGTAGTGTTAGGACAAGATTTGGTGTATTCCCCTTTCTTTTTCTTCTTTTTTTTTTTAAAAAAAAAAAAAAATTTAAATAGAAACCGATTGTGCGGATAACGTGTTATAAAATAGAGAGATATAGATGAAAGTAGAATATCTTGTAAAACTACAGACTTTATTATTACTTCTATTTATTGCGAGAGATTAAGGTGGGATTATTATTCCTAAGTAACGTGGGATAAGTTACAAATATAAAAAGTTAATATAGAATATAAAGATTATTAAAGTAAAAGGACTACCCACATTTACAATAGATTTGAAACCATGACCTCTAATTTTTAGGATAAAAGTTATTAATTAATTGAACTATTCTTTAGGAATAAACACACACAACAATGTATTTTTCCTATGTTTCAAATTTTTTTGTCAAGTTCTTCTTAAAAGAAAAATTATGAATGCACATGAAAGTGCAAACACATTCCATAAAATCAGTATAGATTAAAATATTTTTCATCACGTAGTGAAATATTTTTGGGAAAATGATATTATATATTTTGATAATGATACTTTAGTCCATATAGTTTTAAAAATACAAATTTAATTTAGTACCCATGTGTTACATAATTTTCATAAATTTTGAGTCATTTTTTGGATTAGTGTTAAATAACTTGAATATCCAAAAATTATCCCAAGATAGTAAAACATTGTTTCAAAATTAGATAAAAGTGAGCCACTCAATTAACAAAAAAATATTTAACTATAGGACTAAAACTTGTAATTTTTTTTTTTAACTTTACATCGATTAAATTTTATATTTTAAAATATATCGGGATTAAAATATCATTATATAATAGTTTGTAAGGTAGTTGGATGTCATTTTCCTAATATTTGTTATTTTGAAGTGAATGTATATATATTTTTAGTAATTTTCTTTTTTTATATAATGTATTGTGTAATTTTCTGTGCATGTATCATTAATTACTGTTATAATGACTGAAATCGCAAGTCACATGTTACACATATATCATATTGTCATTTTCATCTGTTAATCCATCAAAGTCCAAATAAATTTTAATCAAGTATGAATTAAATAAGCTACCCCAGTACCAATATGACATACGCTTTGTATTAGTTTAAGCTTTGTACAATTTTCTTTAATAAGAGTTGATGCAAGTTTGGTCATATTTCTTTCCTTTTCTATTCAAAGTTGCGATTTGCCATGTGGACTAAATTTATCAAAGAAAATAAGACAGAAAAATAAAAATAAAAATAAATATTATTAAGAGTGACCTGAAATATAAATGGAACATAAGTTAACCTCAAAAGTTATTTCAATGATAAAGATTTTGAGTTCTAGTAGTTCGTTCTCTTGCAGGTCATTATATATATGTCACTATATATATTTTCTTGAGATTATATTTCATGAAATAAAAAGTTAACGACTTATCAAATCCATATTGAAAATTTGTTGAGGACATAAAACACTAATTCTAAAAATTAATTGAAATATGAGTAAATTGATTCGATTATCCCGATTTTTTTTTTTAAAAAAAAAAATCTAATAAAGAGTGTTGAATGGAAACAATAATTGTAAGTAGTTGCGATGGGAACAATGATTATAAGGACTTGTCATCGACAAGTCCACTAGCAGTCTTTCTCCGCAATCAATGCAACCATATTTAAAGCAAATAATGTTAATGAGTATCCTAAGAATATTTATTAATGATTTATTTTTGGAAATTTTTTACATCATTTTTATGAGAAATATAAAAAATTATCAAAAAATTAATAATTTTTTTTTTCTGTTTAACATAAAATTTTTCAAAAATTGATCCTTAATAAATGTCCTTATAACACTCGTTAGTGTTTCCCATTTTTAAAAATATTAAATTGTGACAAATGCTTGGTTTATCATGAAAGACGTCTTTCATGTTATTGTCAAGCTAATTGATTACAAAATAACTATTATATGTCAAACGGTGACAATAACCTCTTAGGTATTTTTACCGGATATTTTTGATAATATTATAATGATATTTTTGTTTCAGATAATTGAATATTTTGAAAAAAAAAATTAAAATATATAATTTTTTGAAAGAGAAATGTCACTAAAAAATATCCCCTAAAATTATTGTAATCTCATTAGCAACAAAGTTAATTATATTTATTCAAAAAAAAAATTAAAATAAATAATTATACCGGAAGATTCATATTTAAAATCCTAACATATACTCTCATTAATATCACACTAATGTTGCATCAATAGGTGAGTGACACATCAAGTACAATGTTAAATTGGGATACAAAATTTATAGGCCAATTTTATATTTATAGCATTACTCATTATTATTGATAAGAACACTTTTTTTTTTCAATCATCTTAATTGTTAATAAATCCGTTTAATCCAAAAACTTTAGTTGATGGATAAAACCCAACTGTTAAAATAAACCTTATAATAGATCTACGTTAGTACTGAATTATTGAAGTTGATGATTTTAGCTTTAATTTAAGGGTGGCAAAAAAGCTCGGGCCCGGTTCGGTCCGGTCCGGCTCGGGAGAGTAGAGACCCGGCTCGGGCTCGGGCTCGGGTCCGAGCCGGGCCTAGCACATTAAGCCCGGACCCGGCCCGGGCTTAAAAAATATTATTTATATTTATATTTATATAATAAATTATATATATATATATATATATAATTATATAATAAATTAAAAAATTTAAATTTTTTATTAATAAAAATCGGGTCGAATAAATCCTGGGTGCGGGCCAAAAAAATACTTGCCGGGCTCGGGCCAGGCTTATCAAAGCCCAGACCCGGCCCGACCCATTGCTACCCTTACTCTAATTCGACCGAATAATATATTGTATTTAATAATAAAATAACTACATTTTCATTTCAGTTTATTAATGGTAATTATTATATATTTATCTCATAGTGTACATTAGCAAAGAAAGACAATTACATAGTACTTTTGAGATATCTAGGTTGGTTTGACCCATCAGATCTCAATTTTTGAGATGAAATCATTGAGTTGGCTTTCTTAAAAGTCGAGCTGTGAATGATCATTTACACACACGCAATGAGTCAGACTTGGGTGATTTATTCAAGAACTTGGATTTAAGTTGAATTGAGTAATTTGAAGGTTCTCTGATTCATTGGTTGGCATTCTTTGAGTAACTATCGAGACTATTTTATTTTATTTTATTATTTTTATATTTTTGCATGATTGCATGTATGTGAATGACGTTTGTGGGTGTCATTGTTGTAAGCCCTCACGAGACTATAACTCGTCCATTAGGGCCGCCTAGGGGTTTAAAGGCTTGTTGTATACGCTAAATGCAATCATGATCCCTACAAAAGTGGCCTAGTTAATTTTGATATTTTTGTTAGTTTATGTTTATTTAGTTTTTATTTAGTCTTTTGCTCGGGACTAGCAAAATCTTAAGTTGGGGGTGTTTGATAAGTGCGGTTTATACTAACTTATTTCTGCATTCTTAGCTTACTATTTTGTTAGGTTTCGTTTCATTTAATATATTTTGTAGTATCTTTTAAGTTTTATTAGTAGAAAGCATTGTAACATGGATCTTGGGGCAAATGGACTTGTTTTGGGATCTTACGGAAGCATCGAAAGCACGCAGGAAGACTAAAATGCAGAAACGATCGATCCTGAAATTTAGCCTGGCTCACATACAAAATCCCAAGAGTTAGGCGCCACGACGTCAATTTCGGCGTCGCGACACTGCGGCAGAGTCCCAGAATCATGAGAAATCATTATTTTACATGCACAATGACTCTAAGACTTTCTTATAAATATAGAGGCTCGTCCAAAACCCTGGGGATGAGGCTAACACGCAAAAAAAGTTTTCTAAAGACATATTTTAGAGAGATCCAAGGAGGAGGATTGAAGAGCGACAAGAGGAGACGAAGACGTTGATTTCCGAAGACGAAAGGATTCGATTCAGGTTTAATCTTCTACTTTCATTCTTTAAACTCTAATGATGTCCATTATGTTCTTGACCATAATTTTATTATTTTTATCTTTAGTCATGAACTAACTCCATTATTCTAGAGGATGATGTAGCCAATGCTTGAACCTATGTGTTATTTGTCAATTTGATTTTTATGAAGTTTTAATTCAGTTTATTTCTATTCTCTTGCGTTTAAAGTTTCTTGTTTGTTGGCCACAAATTGAGATAATGCATGTTTAGAATCTATCGCTCGGGAGAGATGGATTTTGAATATGATCTAGAGAATATAACCTAGGAGATTTGTAGAGTCCGGGAGAATCTATAATTCATCTGAAGTCGTTAACAAAGAATCACAGAGTGATGAGTTTTTAATTATTAGATTTTTATAAGGATATCGAAGTCGGTAATTAATAATCTTTTCACTATTGCTCAGGAGAAAAAGTGGAATACTCTAGGATTCTTGGCTTATAAATTACTAAACTGAATAAGAATTGATTGGCATAACAAATACATGAGGGATAGTTAGGAGAAATCAGACTCTAGAATCTCTCTTATCTCGATTTCTCCTCATTAAACCTTTTTAATATCTTGTTTATTTATCTTTTAATTTTATTTTAGATGATTTTAAAATTAGTTTCCAAATAAAGTTAAGTTTACTAATTATAGTACTTAGTGTGAGTTTGATTATAATACATGTGGGTTCGACATTATTTACTTATTTTTTTACTAAAACTTGACACTGTATACTTACGGAACGATATAAAATATCACAATAAAATTGATATTATAAGAATAATAGCTAAAATAAAAATTGATTTAATAGATTTATTTAATGATTATGTTAGTAGATATAACTTGCAATAAGTAGGACAATCTTGAAGTACCGAATCCGTAATACAATCATGACTTAGCGTAGGCGATCGTTGGTTACTACAATGAAATAAAAAATATAGGGATAACAAGACTAACAACCCGAAATTAGATAATTATTTATCTATCAATTTTGAATTTCCTACTGAAAGTTTAGTGAGTAAAAATTTTCAAGTCCTTGACTGGTGGAACTGACATCAAAATATCTTTTATATATTATCAATTATTGCTAAAGAGTTACCGGCATGACCTGTTTCCACCATTGCAGTTGAGCAAGCCTTCAGCATATGAGATAATATATTGGAAGCGAGACGGTATTCATTACATCCAAGTACTTTAGAAGCAACAAAATATGTGGATAATTGGACCCGAGCTGACCTGAGGCAACAATAAGATGCCCCCGATGACTTTGAAGACTTGTTCGACAATGCATCTTCAAGTATAAGCGAAACGAGAGTTGAATGATCAATAAACACTGATGATAATGATGATTGATCAGTAAATAATTGCAAATTACAATGGGGAACTATCTTAAAATTATAATGGAACTACATAAACTTTGATTTCTCTCACTCTTGGAGGAAACGTATCCAACTTAAGTTTTTAAAAATTTAAGTTAAAGCTCTTTAATTTAATAATTTAATTTTTAATTTTTTTTAGATAAGAATTTTATTTGTAATTTAAAGTAATCTAAATTCAAATCCATAATTTTAAATAAATTTTTTAATCTCATATTTTTTAAAAAATCATTATTAAAATTGAAAAAAAAGTAAAAAAAAAACGAATGGAACCGAAATTGGAACTAGACCGGTGACCAGGTCTATTTGTCTGAGGGTGATATGAGGTAGAAACTTTATGTGTAACTCCATACTTTTTATTAAGGACTCAAAAGGTTTGTTACAAAAGTGTTTACCTCCATCATTTATAATGGCCCGAGGGATTCCAAATCGACTTAAAATATTTTCTTTTAAAATTTAATCATTGTTTTGTGATCATTATTTCGACAAGGAATCGCCTCAACCCATTTTGAGACATAATCGACTGTAATTAAAATATATAAAATCCAAAATGACAGTGGAAATGGACCCATGAAATCTATCCCCCAACAATCAAAGATTTCGATGACAATGATAGGATTTAAAGGCATCATGTTTCTTTTTGAAATGAATCTCAACTTTTGACAATTTTCACAAGTTTTGCAAAAAGCATCGGTATCTTTAAAAATAGTGGGCCAATAAAATCCACGCTGTAAGATTTTTCTAGCGGTTTTCTTAGATGAGAAATGACATCCACATGCTTATGAATGACAAAAATGAATAACAACACTTATCTCACTGTCCGATATGCATCATCGAAAAATTTGATCAGTGTTGGGATTTATCCCCCAAAGCTTCATGTGTTGTAAACGAAATTATTTATTGAAATAAAACATGCTTTATTCATTTATCAAATTTGTTTGATTTAAATCGCATATTGTAAATTGTCTTGATTATCCTTGATTACTCTAGTACATTCAGACTTACTGTATAAGTAGTATACACAAGAGGATTTGAGTATGAAGTTAGTAATCTAAAATAGTCCATAAAGAGTAAACGAAGTGAGAATTTTGTTTGTGGTTTATCTATATCTGCGATCCATTCTATATATTGATATAACGATCTTGATCCGAGACCGTTCATGTAGTGACATGGGAATGACAACACCTTGTATGATGTGATCATATAGGATTGGACTTAGATAAATATGAATTTCTTTTTAATATCCGCTAATCGTAGAAATTCATTTTATCTTCTAGATGGTCATTTATGGATTGATCTTAATCTCGAGTGTACTACGAATTCCTCCATGTCGAGCTATGTCATTTGATTTACTATGGTGAGGTTGGAAGAAGCATTCCTGGCCAATAACTACGTATTTTGGGATATGATTTGGTGTGTAGCTAGGAACGTTTTACATAGACATGGAACTCACTCATTCTTATGAGAAGCAGAAGAGTATATTGCTTAAGAGCTAATTCGAAACTTGAACAAAGAGCACTCATCTTTCTAATGAGAATATAAAGAATTATATTCATAACAGTTATGAATAAATTATTCATTAGAGAATCATTGGTACTTAAGGTTAAATAATTAGAGGGGTTTAACGAACTTATGACCCAGCTCTAATTATGAGATATTCGGGAAATGTCAATCTGTATGTAATGACTATATCGATGAACGACCGAATATGTTCGGATTATTGTTATTTCCATCTACGAAATGAAAGTGCAACTTCGAATTTTTAGTGGAATAACGCGAAGTTAATAATTCGAAATATTTAGTTAATGAGATTAATTAATATTTCAAGATTATTGGAGATCGGAGCCGTAGGTCCATTTGGTCCCCGTACTAGCTCGATTAATTATAACAAACCTAATATAATTTGATTTTCTAATTATATACTCACATAATATTTATATATTATTAATAAGATTAATAATATAATTTGTCATTAATGAAAATTATGTTAAATTAGTTTAACTTAATATTTTCTAGAATTCTTTGATTATAAGATATTCAAATCATGATTATAAGATATTCAAATCATGATTATAAGATAATCAAGTTACTAATAATTATTAGATAATTATTACATCATAAATGAAATCATTACATCATTATTATGATAATGATAAATGAGTCATAATGGAGACAAGAATACATGGCCTCCTATGTCCTCCAAATGTTTAAGTCCAAGTTTAGGTATGACCTATTGCCTTTATTTTGTCATTTGCTATTGCTTCTGGTGCTTTTGTAAGGCATCTACTTAAGTGTGTTTGCCATTACTAGAAAAAACACATGAAGCTCAATGACAAGAGTAGTTGGTTTTAATGGAATCTTTTCTCTATCATTTACACTCAATTATTGAGTGTGTTTGCCATTACTAATAAAACATTAGTAGCTTGGAGACAAGAGTAGTTGGCTCTGAGAGAATATAATCTCTACCCTTTGGAAAAAAGAAAAAAAATGCATCATTCTCAAAAGTGCATGTAAGAGAGAGCTCTAGCAAAAACACAAAGGTTGTGAGAGAGTTTGACAGAGTTAAATCCAGAATTTTTGTTTGATCATTGTTGAGTGAAACAAAAATTTTCTCAAGTGTTGAGAAGTAAGAAAACTTACTCAAATGTTGAGAGAAACTTTTCTACTAGCAAAATACACATTCTAAAATGTTTAGAGTTTAAATCATTGTGAGTGAAGCCCACACTTCGCCTTGTTGGTTTCAAGTTATAGTTCGGAAGATCAGGTGGTTGATCCTAGTGTTGGTTCGTAAAGGAAACATATCTACCACAACGAAATTCATTCATTGCAAGGAGTACAAATCAGTAGTTGTTCGGTTTCAACAAAAGAGAAAGGTGCAAAAATTTTCAAGGTCGATTCGGGTGCCTATTACCGCTTCCACTGTGTTTTCGAGAAAGTGTTTAATTCCAATTTAGGTGCTTCATCATCCTTTTCTTCTTCTAGAGCTATTAGTTCCTCAAAATTTTGTTTCTCTCCATCGTCTTCCAGTACCTGTGTAGAATCAAGTAAAAAATCATTAGAAATATCAATCTAATTGCGTATTTGATTCAAGAAAATTAAAAGTACAAATTTTCATGGGATCAGATAAACTCCCATGAATATATTCCTACAAAATTAGTTTAATTAGTTATATGTTCTCATTTTCAATGTCCTCATCGTATGGTTGTTTGCATATGTTAAAAACATTAAACTCCAACGTCATATTGCTAAATGACAAATTCATGACTCCATTCCTGCGATTAATTGAAGCATTAGCTGTTGCTAAAAATGGGCGACCAAGTATTACATGAATTGGCTTATAACTGTCAACTACAAGTTGTGTTTCTAAGACAATAAAATCCATAGGGTATATGAATTTATCGACTTGTAATAACACGTTTTCCATAATTCATTTCGGTACCTTGACTGATCTATCGGTAAGTAAAAGAGTAGTTGAAATTGCTTTTAACTCACCAATATTAAGTTATTGGTAAACCAAAAATGGAAGAAAATTTACATTGGCTCCAAGATCAGGCAAAACATGTTCAATTTTTTGATTTCCAATAATAAATGAAATAGTTGGACAACCAAAGTCTTTGTATTTTAATGAATTACTGGTTGAGAGAATGAAACTTACATGTTCTAATAAAAAACTTTCTTTCTTACTTGATGTTTTCTTTTAACGGTGCACAAGTCTTTCAGAAATTTTGCATAAGATAGTATCTATTGGATGACAGCTAACAAATGTATAATGACCTTCACCTGTTTGAATATTTCATAAATCTCCGGGCAATGGTTTAATTTATTTGTTTTTAATGCTCGAGGAAATGGACATGCATGAGAAAAATTATTATCATCAGCGATATATAATGGTTCATCAACCCCTTCCTTACCATTTGAATCTGATTTGTTTTCAGTTTCACAAGGTTCAAGAATATGTCTGTGGATTATCTTACCACTGCGAGGAGTAATAAAAGATTTGACTTGGTCTATATGTTAACTATCAGAACTACCTTCGTGAGGGTTTTGATGACTCTTAGGGTTTGATTGTGGTTGTGCATGCAACTTTCATTTCTCATTAATGGTCAATGCATATGTGATTTTGGAGAAATTATCTTTCAAATCAATCAATATTTGTACATTTTGGTTATTGATGGCTTCCTGTTTCTCATTAAATGTATGCAAGGTATCCTCGAGAGTTTTCCTAGGCGGTGGGACATATGGTGCATAATTCTAGGAATTTTGAAAATTTTGGTATACCTGGGGAGGTTGTTGCGATAGACGTGCTTGATTATCATTCATCCAACAGAAGTTTGGATGGTTTCTCCAACCAGAATTGTAGGTTTGGGAGTATGAATTTTGATTTGGTCTCTTGAAGGTGTTTATGGAACTGACTTGGTCATGGAGACATTCATGCAGGGTTAGCAGGGTTGGGCAAACTTGTGTGACATGTTCATTTGAATTACAAATTTGACATGTGATTTCTTGAACTGACTTGTCATGATCATTCTTCCTCATTTCTAATGCCTCAGCTTTTTTAGCTAGAGATGCATACTTAAGAGAAAGTTCATGGTCTTCTATTAGGTTAAACATACATCTACCAGATGACTGTGGTTTTATAGACGACTCATAAGTGCCAATTGTGTCCCATTGTTATGCATTCTCTGCTATGTGTTCTAGGTAATCTAGTATATCTCCAGGATTTATATCCCTAAACTCACTATTACACATCATTTCCACTACTTGCCTACCTTGGAGTGTTAAACTCTGTGAGGGGGAGGAATTTTTTCAGAAACAGTTCTTGAAAATCATCTCATGTTCTGATAGACCCTAACCTAAATTTTTGCAGCCAAATTTTAGCTTTACCTTTAAAGAAAAGGGAAAAACTTTAATGGAATTATATTCATGCTGCAATTTTGGCATGTACAAGTGTTACAGATCTCTTCAAATTCCCTTAAGTTATGATAATGACTTTCTGATTCTAGACCGTTGAATGTGGGTAAAAATTGGATGTCACAAGGCTTAAAATTGAAACGTGCTGCATCTGGGGGGAAAACAATGCAAGATGGTGGTCATGTCCTAGTGGGATTCATGAATTGTCTGAGTATCTTAGGACGATTAAGATCGTCATGTTGAGACTCGTTTTCTTCTTGATCAATTGGATTTTCAACTCGGGCATGAGAATTTTCATTTTGGTTCTCGATTATTTTGAGAGACGATAAAAGTGATGGAGACTCTCTATATAATCTACTGCTAGATGATCGAGATCAATGTTTCATACAGATATTGTGGCAGAGAAAGCAAACAACAAAAGGGGTGTTCTGGCCAGTCAGCTCATCGGAGGGAATTTTTCCAATGAGTCACTGACTGAAACAACAAGGAAAAAAAATAACATGGAAGAAGAAGAGTGGAGGAAAGAAGAAGGAAACGTGAGATTTAGAGAAGACGACAAAAAAAAAGTGAGAGGGGGTTCTGACAACAAAGTTAGGGTTTTTTTTACTATTTTAGTTGAGAGAATTTTTTGGGTTTTTTACGGTGTTGAGCCATATTTTATCATAATAATATTGGTTCATAAATTTTGAAGATATAGTTTAAGAAATTTTGAAGATAATGATTAGACTGTGTTATTATTTGAAAAAAAAAGTTTAAAATAATGTGTTGAATATCATGTCATGACAAATTCCAAGAATAAAATTTTTTTTTTGGATAACCGGGGTGTCCGGGCCAGAAATCGGCGATGCTGTTCCTGGCTCACGGCCCGATTGGGAGTACGGAGTAGCCCACGGGGGACTAAACCGGAGAATAATGGAGTCGCCACCCAGTGTGAACTGGGAAATGAATTAAGGCCGCACTCACCCCTCGCAAGGGAAGACCTCAAATCGTTGGGTTCAGAATGGTCCCTTACTTATGCCACTTGTAATGAACGGATTCACGCAATAATATAACCAAGTCTACGCAACATACACATGCAAGAATAACCTATATCTAAGTTTGCATACAACCTATATCTAAGTTTGCATACAACCTATATCTAAGTTTGCATGCATAAAAGTAAATCGACATAACGGTAAACACACAATTTCATGCACATATTAAATGCGGAAACATAAATAAATAGTAATTGTCTAAACATAAACATTGAAGAGATATAATTAAGCTCCTAATGCGAAAGAAATAACTAAATCATGCATGGAAATAACGTGCTATTTCAAATGAACCATGGATAAACACAAGATTAGATAAAACGAAATATGTGCGTTTCTCAAGTAGTACGTGGAATTGTATCCCAAGTTCAGACCGCACTACCGTCCATTCGGATTCGGCTACGGAATTTACGTCTGGATTTCCATCCGATATACCACGAGAGATAACACAAAATCATTCATCCCATGACAATAACATACATGAACCAACAATACGCATGCAAAGAAATACTAATAAATAATTGAAAAAGATGAACGGGAGTAAATAAAAGGGTGCTCTCAGGTCTTACCTTTTAAGTCGCCTCTTGGAAGTGCTTTATGTATTGCAAATATTACAAATATTTATTGGTAATTGGGAAAAATCAGAATTTGGCTTAATCTCGGCCCAGCAGACCCTCTCGACAGACCCACACAGCAGACCCTGGAGAGCGGAGGCAGACACTGGTTCAGACCCTGAAGGCAGATCCTGAAGACAGACCCTGAGGGCAAACCCACGTATCAGACCCTTAGAGCAGACCCTGATGGCGATTCAGACCCTGAGCGAAGGCGAGCCTCTGACGATGATGCCCCTGACTCTGAAGGCTAACTCTGATGAAGCTGTTTGCCTCTGACCCTGACGTCAGCTGAAGGCGAGATGACTCTGATGAAACTGTTTGCCTCTGACCATGACGTCAGCTGAAGGCGAGATGATCTTGGTGATGATAAAAGCGAGCCTCTGACGCGACTTTATGCCTCTGCCTCTGACCGAACAATGTTTGAGACAGAACCGAACCACTACTTCTTTCTTCCGAGGCTTGTTGATGTCAACAATCTCCTTAAAACAAATTCATCCCCTACCGATGGTGCAGTAGAACATGAGACGATTGTTTCCCAGGATGCAACGGAAAACGAACGAGCAAGGGCACCACCAAACTCGTATCTAACGAACCACAAAAGTGCTTGAACTCTTCCGAAAAACTAAGAAAACCGTGGGCAAAACCTTTAAAACGAAAGCTTATGAATTTTTCTTGTGTGTTGTCTCTAACCAAAACGAAATACACCGCCCTCTTTAAATAGAAATTGAACACGCCATTCATGAGTGGGAGACCTTACATTTGCTTGTAACCACCAAGTTAATTAGTACCATTAATTCAACTGTTATGGAACTTCAAAAGCTTGGAAAAAATAAAGAGACTTGCAAAAATTGGCTGGGCCGGGCCCGTACAATTTGGTCCGGCATTCGTGTACGCAGGTGCACACGAGTCAGGCCTGATCAGAATTGATTTACACCCCTCTGCGCGTGCACGTAGAGAGAGCCTCTATCCTTATAACTCTTACCCATCTACATATGAGTAATCATATATAAACACAATTTCTCTCTATTAGCTTTCCCATGTGGGACAAGCACACTTCTATTTATTTTCCAACACCAATGGGTGACCTTTGAGCAATAATTTCTCATTCACCCAAGCACCATTTTAAGCATATGAATATACCATTTCGAACTACTCACGGAGGAGTATCCGAATCATTCAATAACAACCACTAACACGAAGTGTACCATGCTTAAAATTGTGCCTCAAAATGCTTACTCATAAGCATTTTCCAACACGTTACGCGGCCGTCAGAAAGGTTAATGCTCCGCAACTCCTCCGGTTCACTAGTTCAATATTTTCCTTCGTTGCTTCACTGTTTTGGGCTGCTGTTTTCTCTATTTTTGTTGCTGTTTCTGGTCGTTGTTTTTGGCTTACTGTTTGCGGTAATTTGAGGCTGTTTTGGGGACTGTTTTCGGTGGCTTGGGGACTGTTTCGGTTGTAGTTTTTTTTTTTGCGGTAATGCAGGAGGATTTTTGGGGGCTGTTTTCGGTGACTTAAGGGTGCAGTTTGGGGACTGTTTTCGGTGGTAATTTGAGGGGTTTCAGGGCTGTGATTTTCGGTGATGGAGGGCTGTATGGGGGCTGCAGTTTTCGGTGATGGAACGCTGTATCTTAGGCGTGAATGTGCTCAGTGTGTGTGTGCGTGAATGGCTTAATTTTTGTTGTTTTGTGAGTTGATGAGAAGGGCTGCGTTTTGTTGTATGGAGAGGGGCTGTGCGTTTTTGTGTTAGTGGAGTCTTTGGTGTGCTCGACTTTGCGTTTGTGAAGTAGGGTTTATGAGTGTTGTTTGCTTGAGGCTACGTTGGGGGACTTTGTTTGTGATGCGTTTTGATATGTTGCTTGTTGTTTGGCCGTGAATGAATGATGGGGGCAATTCGTGAGTTGTCTTATTGAGAGGGCAGTGCGGTTCTTGTTTGAAGTCAAATGGCTAATTGGTGTGTTTCATGTAGGAAATTCTTCAATAAGGGTAATACTGTCTTTTGGATTGTATTGGGTGCTTGTGAGGGGTACAACCCTTTGGGGGGTTGCACCCCATCCCAAAGGGTGCCCTATTGGCACCCTTCCATACCTTATATAAGAAGGCTTGATGTCCAAAAGAAAGATATAGAAAGATATCCGATTTTTAATAAACAAGAGACATTGTTTTCCTTTGTTTTGAGAGAGTTTCACCATATTCCTAGTTCATACACTTGTAAGGAGTGCTCCTTGAACAAGAAGATTCCAAGTAATCCTGGGAGAACGTTGGCAAAACGAATCCGTAAAGCACCTGTGACGGAGCCAATAAGTTCTTAAGGACAGAGGTCATCTCGACTTGGACAATTCTGTGATCTCCATTTTCTGGTTTGTTTTAATGGTTTTCTGGTTTTAGGGTTTCATGCATCTAGATCTACTTTTGTTTTGATTATTTGATTGTTTTGCAAGTTATATTACTGTTTGATGACACTAATTAACAACAATCTTAAGAACTTATTGATATCGTGTTATTAAATAGTAATTTGCATGTTAGGGTTTGAATATTTTCTGGAAAATACGAACTGTGCATGAAAAACCCGTAGGGCGTTCGAACGCCCGACGCACGCGAAGGCATAAATCTGAAAATTTGTAAGAACGTTCGAACGCGTCTTCAAACGCACCTCGAACGCAAGCCTCCTGCCTTAGAACGTTCGAACGCGTCCTAAACGCAACTCGAACGCAAACTCTCTGGAATCATTCCGTTCGAACGCGTTCACAAACGCTATACGAACGTGAACTCTCTGGAATCATTCCGTTCGAACGCGTTATCAAATGCTACTCGAACGTGAACTCTCTGGAACACATCGTTCGAACGCGTTATCAAACGCAACACGAACGCACACACACTGGACAGTCTCGTTCGAACGTAGATACGAACGCGACACTAACGAATAGTCCTGTAATTCTTAGAAACTGCAAACTTAAATAATATTAACTTGGTTAGTCATATACTGTTAACACATTAATCTTGGTAGTATAGATTTAAGTTATTATTAGGTTGTTCAATTATCACAAGCATACACATAGTGATAAAGTTGAAATTGTTTGGTTGTTGCATAATTGGTTGAGAATTTAAAGTGTAATAATACACAAGTAATTCCATCCAATCTTGATTGAAAAATATATCTACATCTATCGTATATCACTTTGTACCAGATCATTCGTTGATCGTTGTGCAATTTGTCTTTCGTAGACTAATTGACCCTGTTGATTTTCTGTTACATATGGCTAGCGGAAAATATCACGGTACCAGTCTCTCATGGAGAAAAACCGGAGAAATTTGGTGGGGCAAATTTCAAACAATGGCAGAGCAAGATGCTGTTCTACCTGACAACTCTCCAGTTGGCAAAATTCCTCAAAGATCCTCCGGGTCCTGTGGAGGGTGAATCCGAATTGGCCAAGGAAGAGCGAGAACAGACTTGGATGTCTGGAGACTTCTTATGCAAGAACTACCTTTTGGGTGGTCTTGACAATACCCTGTACAATGTGTACCAAGGCATGACTTCTGCGAAGATTCTCTGGGAATCTCTCGAGAAGAAGTATAAAACTGAAGATGCCGGACAAAAGAAATTTGTCGTGGGTAGGTTCCTGGACTACAAAAAATGGTAGATTCAAGGACGGTGATGTCTCAGTTGGGTGAACTGCAATTAATCATTCATGAAATACTGGATGAGGGAATGAAACTTTGTGAGACGTTTCAAGTTGCCGCCATAATTGAAAAGTTGCCTCCTTCATGGAAGGACTTCAGGAGCTATCTGAAACACAAAAAGAAGCAGATGAGCCTTGAAGACCTCAGTGTTCGATTAAGAATCGAGGAGGACAACAGGATGTCCGAGAAGGCCAGCTATAAGAATCTGGAGTCTAAGGCCAAAATCATTGAAGGTGTAAAGGGTAGTAAAAAGAGAAAGAACAGTGGAGCTGACTCTGGGAACAAGAAGTTCAAGGGAAATGCTACAATTGTGGAAAGAGCGGTCATATGTCAAAGGACTGCAGAAACAAGAAGTCTCAGGACAAGGGCAAGAAAAAGAAAAATGAGGCCCATGTCACTGAAGGCGAGCAGCTGACTGATGATATCTCAGAGATGGAACTATCAGCAGTGGTAACTGAAGCCAACATAGTTGGGAATCCGAGAGAATGGTGGGTAGACACTGGGGCTACTCGTCACATCTGTGCAGACAGTAAGATGTTTTCCATGTACCAGAAGGTCGATGGCGGCGATCATCTAACAATGGGAAACTCGTCTACCTCTCAGGTGGTTGGACAAGGCACAGTGGTTCTGAAGATGACATCTGGAAAGGAGCTAACATTGAAAAATGTACTGCACGTTCCAGATATTCGGAAGAACTTGGTCTCGGGCTCTCTTCTTAGTAAGGCTGGTTTTAAGCTTGTATTTGTTTCTGATAAGTTTGTAATGACAAAGAATGATATGTATGTAGGAAAAGGTTACCTGACTGAGGGCATTTTTAAGCTAAATGTAATGACTGTTAACCGTGCTATTAATAAAGCTAGTTCGTCTGCTTATATTATTGTGTCACAAAATGTATGGCATGGGAGGTTAGGACATGTTAATTATGATACTATGCGTAAATTAATTAACATGGACCTTATACCTAAATTTGCAATTGATGGCCAACATAAGTGTGAAGCATGTGTTGAAGCAAAAATGCATCGAACATCATTTCATTCTATAGAACGTAGTTCTGAACCGCTGGAACTTGTACATACCGATGTATGTGACATGAATATTGTGCAAACAAGAGGCGGTAAAAAGTACTTTGTCACTTTTATCGATGACAGCACAAGATTCTGTTATGTGTACTTGCTGAGAAGCAAAGCTGAAGCAATTGAGAGCTTCGTACACTATAAGAACGAAGTTGAAAACCAACTTGGCAAGAAAATCAAAAGAATCAGGAGTGATAGAGGCGGTGAATATGTTTCACCATTCGGTGAATATTGTTCTGTGCACGGAATTATTCACGAAACCACTGCTCCTTATTCTCCTCAACAGAACGGAATTGCAGAACGCAAAAACCGAACGTTGAAGGAAATGATGAACGCCATGTTGACAAGTTCGGGACTACCCCAGAACTTGTGGGGGGAAGCTTTGCTTTCCGCGAACTACGTTTTTAACAAACTTCCTCACAGAAGGTTGGACAAGACACCATATGAGTTGTGGAAAGGTTTCGTACCTTCCTACAAATACCTCAAAGTGTGGGGGTGTCTTGCCAAAGTAATGGTTCCTAAACCTAAGAAGGTTAAAATAGGACCAAAAACTGTTGACTGTATATTCATTGGATATGCTCGCAACAGTAGTGCGTATCGATTCTTGGTACACAAGTCGGAGATTCCTGACATCAATCCGGAAATGATAATTGAGTCAAGGAATGCGGCATTTTTTGAAGAGACGTTTCCTTGTAAGGAAAGACAGCGCACAGTGTCTCTCAAAAGAACGACTGACGCTGTCAAGGACAGTGATCAGGTTGACCTAGAATCAGATAAACGTGTTAATACTGAGACAATCGAGCCTAGACGTAGCAAAAGAACTAGAACGTCTAAGTCGTTTGGTCCCGATTTTCTGACATACCTGTTTGAAAATGAGCCTCAAAGCTATAAAGAAGCTATGTCTTCTCCTGAGGCACCTCTTTGGAAAGAGGCGATAAATAGTGAGATTGATTCAATCCTACAGAACCATACTTGGGAGTTGGTTGATCTTCCACCAGGTTGTAAGCAGCATTGGCTACAAATGGATATTCAAAAGGAAGATGAAAACGGATGGATCAATAGATAAGTACAAGGCAAGACTTGTCATAAAAGGTTATAGACAAAAGGAAGGCCTTGATTACTTTGACACCTATTCACCAGTGACTCGTATCACATCGATAAGAATGCTCATAGCCATAGCAGCTATATTTGGTCTTAAAATACATCAAATGGATGTAAGAGACATTCTTGAATGGTGAATTGGATGAAGAAATTTACATGGAACAACCAGAAGGGTTTTGTGTTCCTGGACAAGAACAGAAGGTGTGCAAACTTGTAAAATCCTTGTATGGATTAAAACAAGCACCGAAACAATGGCATGAGAAATTTGACAAAGAAATGTTGTCAAATGGGTTCAAAACCAATGAGTGTGATAAGTGTGTGTACACTAAATCAACTCAAAAAGGATATGTCATTGTGTGTCTCTATGTAGACGATATGCTGATAATTGGTAGTAATCATGAAATGATTCAGTCTACCAAAAACGTGTTATCCAGCAGATTTGATATGAAAGATATGGGGATAGCTGATGTGATCCTAGGGATTAAGATTTCTAGGACATCAGACGGATATATATTATCACAGACTCATTATATTGAGAAGATACTCGATAAATATATCAGAGGGGATCTTAATGTAGCTAGAACCCCAGTAGACCTAACTCTTCATTTATCAAAGAATACTGGTTCAAGCATATCGCAATTAGAGTATTCGAGAATCATCGGAAGTCTGATGTATCTCACGAATTGCACGCGACCTGATATCGCTCAAGCTGTGAATCGGCTTAGCAGATATACGAGCAATCCAGACACACACCACTGGAAAGCCATAGTAAGAGTTTTGAGGTATCTGCGAGAAACTTCAAAATATGGGCTACATTACGAGAGATATCCTGCTGTACTAGAGGGGTACAGCGATGCTAACTGGATATCTGATACGGTGGATTCCAAATCCACGAGTGGATTTGTTTTCACACTTGGTAATGCAGCCGTGTCATGGAAATCCTCGAGGCAAACGTGTATTGCCCGGTCTACTATGGAATCAGAATTCATAGCGTTAGACAAAACAGCGGAAGAAGCAGAATGGCTTAGAAACTTCCTGGAGGATATTCCTAGTTGGCCCAAACCGGTGCCAGCGATTAGCATACATTGTGATAGCCAATCGGCAATTGGGAGAGCCCAAAATACAATGTATAATGGTAAGTCTCGACACATACGTCGGAGACAGAATACCATACGTCAACTGCTCTCAAGTGGCATAATAACGATCGATTATGTCGGTCGAAGGAAAACCTAGCGGATCCACTAACTAAAGGTTTACCTCGAGAGCAAGTTGAGAAGTCATCGAGGGGAATGGGCTTGAAGCCTATAATCTAAGAATTGTCACTGTGGAAACCCAACCTAGTTGACTGGAGATCCCAAGATCTAGGTTCAAAAGGGACAACAGAAACTTTGTGCAATTCAAAACAAGCACTGAAGAGTTTCGTACTCTTTCCCATTCCGATAATGACGCTGAGTGCTGTCTGTCATTGGTTAGGATAAGCTAAGGCTTTTAATGATCACTATATTAGGAGATGAGTCCTAATGGGGGTAAAGACAGATTACCTCTTCATAGCAGATCACCTATTTCAAGTAAGAAGTGAGGCCGCTTCCATGGGAACCTTTAAAGGCGGGTTACCCTAAAAGTACTTGATGAATCCAGGACCGTTGTTCAGGGCCAAAATGAACACAACCGTAGAACGGGAAAATGGTCGAATTAAAGCTGTGTGTTGGCAATTGTCTTGGTTTACACCAACGGCAGAACAGTTCAAGATTGGGTCACTGGTTTGCCAAGTAAATCCGATTGTCACTCACTAGGAAAGGTTCAAGGCGAAAGCTACCTATTTCGATGCAGCTTTAGTTCATGGTAACTCTCTCAAATGTCTCCGTGTATATTTGAAGAATTGTGGGGGATTGTAGGAAATTCTTCAATAAGGGTAATACTGTCTTTTGGATTGTATTGGGTGCTTGTGAGGGGTACAACCCTTTGGGGGGTTGTACCCCATCCCAAAGGGTGCCCTATTGGCACCCTTCCATGCCTTATATAAGAAGGCTTGATGTCCAAAAGAAAGATATAGAAAGATATCCGATTTTTGATAAACAAGAGACATTGTTTTCCTTTGTTTTGAGAGAGTTTCACCATATTCCTAGTTCATACACTTGTTAAGGAGTGCTCATTGAACAAGAAGATTCCAAGTAATCCTGGGAGAACGTTGGCAAAACGAATCCGTAAAGCACCTGTGACGGAGCCAATAAGTTCTTAAGGACAGAGGTCATCTCGACTTGGACAATTCTGTGATCTCCATTTTCTGGTTTGTTTTAATGAT
Organism: Zanthoxylum bungeanum; assembly: GCA_019454045.1. Classification (NCBI taxonomy): domain Eukaryota; kingdom Viridiplantae; phylum Streptophyta; class Magnoliopsida; order Sapindales; family Rutaceae; genus Zanthoxylum; species Zanthoxylum bungeanum. The sequence goes on along the minus strand of SKCR01014330.1, from coordinate 67,684 downwards.
TTTCTGGTTTTAAGGTTTCATGCATCTAGATCTACTTTTGTTGTTTTGATCTATTTGATTGCAAATTATATTACTGTTTAATGACACTAATTTAATAACATTTCCTTGTCAATCTTGAATTATGAGAACCACAAGTCTAGTTCATTGGACTTTGTTGCCTCCCTGATAAATCGATCAATTCGAAAATCATCCAACCACTTCTTGAAGACAATTTGGATTCGGTACTTAATTAGATTTCGTACTTAATTTTTTTTTTTTATAATTTATTATTAGTATTTATTTGATAATATTTTAAATATAACTGAATATTATAATAAAATATTGTGAAAAATTCAATAAAATTTATTTATCCAAATTATTTCTCTTAAAGTAAAAATGAAAATATAAACTCTTTTTTTTTTTTTTTTTTTCTCACTCTCTTATACGTGGATTACATCACCGTACGTGGTAATGACCTATATATAAATTAATAACATGATGTCGTGTGATATTCATATTAAATAAATATATCCTAATTAACATTTAAATTCAGTGAACACTGAACCTTGATCCCATAAACTTGTGCTACTATAAATTGACTTGTTGGTTTAGCATATATGCATGCACCAAAGAAAGAACACAGCAACAGCATGTCTTCTGATCTTCATCATCATCATTCAATCTCAGAAACCAGTAGAGCAATAGAAGTAGTGGAAATTAGCAGTAACAATACTTCAACCGCAGCCATTTGTATTAATGATAATGGAGATGGAGATGGTGTTTACTTAACTTGGCAAGATTTGTGGGTGAATGTTCCCAATGGCAGCAGCAGCAGCAGATCAATCCTTCAAGGTCTTACTGGCTATGCACAACCTGGCCAGCTCTTGGCTATTATGGGCCCTTCTGGTTCTGGCAAATCTACTCTTCTTGATGCTTTAGCAGGTATATCTTTTTTTATATTATCATAATTTTTAGCCATTAATTTTTGTTTTAACTAATTGAATTGTGTTTCCATCTGCTTATACTTACTCAACTAATCATCCATTTCATCTAAAAGTTAATCCAACGAACCCTCTCCAGTCCATTTTTTTCATTTTTAAACTCACACATCCATGAGTTTCTGTGATTGTTTTCAAAGTCGGACTGGATCAGTCGAACAAACCAGTAGAATCAGGAACCGACTGTAAGTCCGATCTGGTTAATAAGTCCATTACCTTATTTTAAAATTTTCACAAAAAAAATTGAAAGTTACCAATAAAATATAAGTGGTGATCGGGTCCTCACTTATTCCTCATCCCTATTAGTGAATATCCCCATTAGTGAATTTTCGAGTTCGGAACAGATTCAAAAATTTCTTAATAATTCATGTTCGGGTTCGGAGATCATAATCCCCACCCCGAACCCGCCCGTAGGTAAATTTACAAAATGAGTTGTGGTAGTGGATGAATTCAATAAAAAGTTATGATAGATATATATTTATTAAGGAGGTAGATCTCGACCTTAATTAGTTTTTCAAGTAAAATAAGAACATGTTGAAATAATTTTAAAAGCATGATGTATCTTGCAGGAAGACTAGGATCGAACACAAGGCAAACAGGAGATATTCTAATCAATGGACACAAACAAGCACTGGCATATGGAACCTCGGTACGTACAAATTTATTATTCAAAATGTCTTTCTCGATATATTTTCTAAGTTGGTCTAATTTTTTTTAAGGATAAATAATATTTTTGTGAGATGTGCTCCCACAATAAATGAAGTTTGTGATAGGCTTACAATCCACTATGTCAGCACGCGATAGTTTATCAAGAGCATACTTGCCTTGACTTAAAAACAAACCCTTCTCAGTGAGGAATGACTTCAATGCCAAAGAAATAGTAGAGATCATCAAGATCCTTCATTGAGAATTCGTTAGACAAATCATTAATCAGAGAATAAATCATACAACTGTTACTGCCCATGCATGACCATGATTCACAAATAAAGAAGAGTCGACATAATTGGCAACAAATCCAAGTCGAAGTAAAAAACTACTAAACCATTAAAACCATGCCAGAGGAGTCTTCTTAAGACCATTCAGAGCACGCTACAAATGACAAACATTAATAGAGTTAGTTACTTGCTTGACAAAGTTTTGTAGATCAGATTGTATTATTTGAATATAATTAACTGTATATAGCATCCAGATATATAGGATTTAGTTTAAACTCCATTCCTAGTTTGTAAGATCTTCAACCACTATTAGTTATTCTCATTATGTATTTATACGATCAATTATTCAATAAAATTCATTTAGTTTTTGCAATCCTGTTATGATATCAGAGTAAAACCAGAGATAACAAATTCTAATATTTTTCCCCTCTTTTCAAATACCTCTCATTTCTTTAATCTTGACACCATGGCCACCGCTTCACCTTCCATTATCAACACCAATGAAACACCCAACACCCTTATCAGCATTAATACTGCCGCCCAAACCCCTCTAAAACTCACGCCCACCAACTACCTCTATTGGAAACTACAGTTTCAAACCCTTTTCATTGGCTATGACCTCTTGGGCAATATAGATGGTTCAAATCCATGTCCTTCAACCACTCTCACTTAAAATAACACAACCATATTCAACCCTGCTCACATACTTTGGATTCAACAGGATCAGTTAATCCTGAATGCAATTATTGGCTCCATCTCCAACGCCATCATACCTTTCATTGCACAAGCCAAGACTGCTCGTGAAACATGGACTATCCTAGCCACCACTTACGGCAAGCCCTCTCGTGGCCACATCAAACAGGCTAAAAGCCAACTTAAACTGATCACCAAAGGCTCTAACAGTGTCACAACGTTCCTTGAATCCATCGAAGCAAAGACTGATGAGCTTGCCATTCTCGGCGCACCTCTAGATGGAGAGGATCTCAACGAAAAAAATACTTGATGGCCTTGGCGGTGAATACAAAGAACTAACTCATGTTATACAAGCCAGAGACACACCTATAACATTTAAGGAACTCCATGAAAAATTGCTCAACTTTGAAGCCTCAGTGATAACCATAAAACGAGATCTTCTTCAGTTTCCTGCCACTGCTAATCCCACGAGCAGGAATCCAGGATCTTGGCGCTACCCTGCACCTTCAAGCCCCAACAATCATTCGTGGCGCCCCTCCCACAGCCACCAAAATAGGTATCCCACTACACAAAACATCAGCCAATTGACAACTCAGTGTACTCGCCCATCTCGGCCATAGCTGGGTCATTGTCAAATCTTTAGGATGCAAGGACATACAGGAAAACGAAGTCCCTCATTTTGGCTAGTCCCAATCAATACATCCACCAATCCCTCTCCTGCCCCGAACAATCCCTCTGCTACCCCATGGAAACCAAGGGCTCTTTATGCTGCCAATACTTCCAATTATACATCTTGGCTTCTTGACAGTGGAGCCTCCCATCATGTTACAGTTGATCTAACTAATCTCTCCATGCATACTTCATACAATGGCTCGTATGACATTATGATCGGTGATGACTCGAGTCTCTCCCTTACTCATACTGGTTCTTTTTCTCTTCAAACAACCCATAACACTTTTCAATTGAACAATGTCCTATGTGTTCACGCTATGAAAAAGAATCTCATTTCAATTTCTCAATTTTGTACCTCCAATAATGTTTCCATTGAATTCTTACCCACTACTTTTCTTGTAAAGGACATTCATTCAGGGACAACACCGCTGAAGGGATAAACTAAAGATGGCGTTTATGAGTGGCCGATATCTCCACCATTGCTTGCATTTTCCAACATCAAAACAACATTATCCGAGTGACATCAAAGATTGGGACAGCCAGCTTACCACATCATGAAACAAATCATTTCCAAAAATAAACTCGATTTCTCTTCTTCATTATCCAATAATTTTTCATGTAATGATTGTCTCAGTAATAAAAGCCATAAATTATCATTCTCCCAATCTACAATTGTCTCTTTTCAACCCATTGAAACTATCTTTCGGATGTTTGGACTTCTTCAATTCGATCAAATAATGGATTTAAAAATTATGTCATTTTTGTGGATCATTTCACAAAATATATTTGATTCTATCCTTTTAAACAAAAATCAGAAGTCAAAGAAATTTTTATTCGATTTAAAGCCATTGTTGAAAAATACTTTGATAAAACCATCAAAGTACTTTATTCTGACAATGAAGGTGAATATATTGCACTTGCCCATTTTCTTTCAACGAATGGTATTTCTCATCTCACTACACCCCCTCACATACTGAACACAATGGCTTTTCTGAACGTCGACATCTTCATATTATAGAAATTGGATTAGCATTACTCTCTCATGCATCTATTCCTTTAACTTATTGGCCTTATGCCTTAGCCACATCAGTTTATCTCATAAATCGCATGCCAACACCCATACTAAACCTTTCCTCTCCTTATGAAAAAATATTTTCGACAGCTCCTAATTACTCAAAACTCAAAATTTTTGGTTGTTTATGCTATCTATGGCTTAGACCATATAAAACCAACAAAATAGACACTTGATCCATACCATGTGTATTTTCCATTTAGTCATTTGTCTGTTCCTTCCTCTTCTCGTCACTCAAACTCCATTGCTACTTGGATTCCACCACCACTTCGAATTCCCAGCTTGCCTTTGGTACAGTCACTCAATCTGTTATCTGCAGTGGAGGCTCAACAGCAATCCCCCAGTGACGCTTCACCCCCACCAGACCTGGTTACCACAACTATAACAACACCATCATATGAACCTTCACATACCAATAATCCCCAACAATCATCACCACTTATAAACCCACCAACGTCCTGAAATAGACTACCAAGAGACATTCAGTCCAGTCATAAAACCGACTATTGTAAGAATTGTTCTCAGTATTGCTGTCAGCCGTGGTTGGTCCTTAAGGTAATTTGATGTCAACAATGCCTTTCTTCAAGGTCATATGTCAGAGAATGTTTACATGTCACAACCACCGAGATTTGTTGATAAAGACAATCCCTCGTATGTCTGCAAACTCAGTATATGGACTAAAACAAGCCCATCAGTCGTGGTACAATGAGCTCAAAACATTCTTGTTACAGCTTGGTTTTCAGAATTTATATACTAATACTTCCCTCTTTGTCTTTCATGTTCAAGGCCACACTATATATCTCCTTTTTTATGTTAATGATTTAATTCTCATAGGAGACAACGCTACCAAAGTTAATTACTTCATAGATATTCTTGCTCAGCGATTTTCCATCAAAGACCTTGGCTTAGTTACTTATTTTTTGCGTGTAGAAGTTGTCCCAAACAAACATGGCTTGTTACTCTCACAACGACGATATATTATGGATATTCTCACTCAAACTAAGTTGCAAGAAGCCAAGACTGTTCTTACTCCTATACCAACTAGTCCGACTCTCATGTTAAACTCAGGTTCTTCTTTGATTAATCTAAGTGAGTATTGCCAAGTAGTTGGGAGCCTCCAATATTTGCTAATAACAAGACCTGATATCGTCTTCACTGTTAACAAACTGTCACAATATATTGCCAACAATTTAACATTGGTCTTTTGTCAAACGGCTACTACGTTATCTTGTTGGCACCATTAATGATGGTTTAAAACTCTACAAAGACTCTAATATGAGTTTACATGCTTTCTCAGACTATACTCTCAGTTTACAAACCTTTTCTGATGCTGATTGGGCAAGAGACAAGGACATTTTTTGCTCAACCAGTGCTTATGTTATTTATCTTGATAAAAATCCGATTTCCTGGAGTTCTAAAAAGCAACAAACTGTTGCTAGATCTTCCACTGAGGCAGAATATCGATCTGTTGCAAATACCGCTGCTGAACTTAATTTCATTTGCTATCTCTTGACTGATCTTGGTATTTCTCTTCCCTACTGCCCTGTCATTTATTGTGATAATATTAGGGCAACTCAGCTCTGTTCCAATCCAGTTTTTTATTCCTGAATGGAGCACGTTGCCATAGATTTTCATTTTATACGGGGTCAAGTTCAAAATGGTGCTCTTTATGTCGCTCATGTCTCTTCTAAAGATCAACTTACTGATGCACTTACTAAGCCACTTCCACGACAACGTTTCCTTCAACTTAAATGCAAGATTAGACTTCTCTCCCGAGTTCCATCTTCAGGGGGCATAATAGAGTTAGTTACCTGCTTGACAAAGTCTTGTAGATCAGATTGTTTTATTTGAATATAATTAATTGTATATAGCTGTCATCCAGATATATAAGATTTAGTTTAAACTCCCTTCCTAGTTTGTAGGATCTTCAACCACTATTGGTTATTCTCATTATGTAAATCGTGTTGAGGGGAAGGGTGGCAAGTATCAATCAGGAGCAAAAAATAGAAATGGATCGAAAGGTTTTGAACCAGAAATATAATGTCTGATACCATGAAAGGGAATGCCTCAAGCGTTAATAAGCTATGACGAGTTATTTATATATTAACAACAATGTGCTATACAACTGATTGAGAAAGTGTGAGTCGTTTACACCTACTAATGTGACACGAACTAGGTAGAAGATTAGCCTACACGTGAGTGGAGTAATTAGAAAAATATCTCATATCGGCTGAGATAAATAAATAAAGTTCAAAAATATAAATATTATGCAACCCTCTATTCATGATAATTTTTGGGTTGAGTTAAGTGTATAAATTAAAACAAAATTAAATAATTGGCTTAGACTTTAGAGACTAAAGTAGCAAATTACCCATAATTCTACTAATAGAATTGACTCAACTTAATATTCTATTTTCATTTATTCTGACTTTGCAAACTATTTATGAACTCAGGCCTATGTGACACAAGATGACGCATTGATCGCAACCTTAACGGTTAAAGAAGCAGTGTACTACTCGGCTCAGCTACAATTACCAGACAGAATGTCCAAATCAGAGAAGAAAGAAAGAGCAGAAATGACAATAAAAGAAATGGGACTACAAGATTCCATGAATACGAGAATTGGAGGATGGGGAGCTAAAGGTCTTAGTGGTGGCCAAAAGAGGAGAGTTAGCATTTGCATCGAGATTTTGACTCGACCAAAACTTTTATTTCTCGACGAACCAACAAGTGGACTTGACAGTGCCGCTTCTTATTATGTAATGAGCAGGATTGCAAAGCTCGATCAAAGTGATGGTGTTGGAAGAACAATAATAGCTTCAATTCATCAACCTAGCAGTGAAGTTTTTCATCTTTTTCACAATCTTTGCCTTCTTTCCTCGGGGAGAACTGTGTATTTTGGTCCAGCTTCTGCAGCAAATGAGGTAAAAATTATCCATTACATCGAGATGTTAAAACTGTAATAGAAAAAAGAGGTAAGAATGTTGATGTCTTGGGTGATTAAAAAAATTAAGACTAATGGCATAAAACTTTTATTATAAATAATATTTAAGAAATATTACTCTTATTTTTTAATAATGAGTGTTTTTAGGGTTGAAATCCGTGATTAGACAGATAATAAATTAACATTTAGCAATTGTGTTAAACACCTAATTTATTCTCCATTTTGAATAATTAAATCTGCTAGCTATTAGCTAACCAGCTTACTTGTAATTTCCATTCAGTTTTTTGCTTTGAATGGCTTCCCTTGCCCAATCCATCAGAATCCATCTGATCACTTTCTTAAAACCATAAACAAGGATTTCCAGAAGGTAAGACTTTTTGTCTCTCCTATTTTGCTTGTTTGCTTTTTGTTACATAATGATATCAAGTGATAACTTATTAATGTAATTAAACATTTTTGTTTTTTACATCAAATTGATCCATTTTATCCCTAGGGAAATAAAAAAAAAGATGAAAAAGTCAATACATTAATAAAAATCTAATTGATATAGGCTTTTGGTTTCAACACTACAGGATATCGAAGAATGTTTAGATGATGGAGTTATACCGGCGGAGGAAGCAATTGATATTCTTACAAAATCATATAAATCATCCGGAACCTACGAACAAGTTCGAAGCCAGGTAGCTGAAATATGTAAGCAGGTAAGCAGAAGATTGCCAACTTTTATAATGTAGTAATGATATATAGATTAATGGGTAATATAAGGGTGACTAACATTAATTATGTACTATAGTTGTTCAAAAATAATTTTTACGTATCGTACAAGTATTCCGTCATTTGTTTAGTTTTATTCACCTTCTATCACTTCAATTTTTATTAAAATGAGAGATCATTCATTAGAAAATTAAAATGAGGGATCGTTCATTAGAATATATATATATATATATATGATCATTTCATCTTAATTAAGAAAATATAAATTCATACAGAACTTTGGAGTAGTAGGGGAAAACAGAAGCCATGCGGGGTTTCTCAGTCAATGCAACGTTCTCACAAGAAGATCTTTCGTGAACATGTTTCGCGATTTAGGCTACTACTGGTTTCGCCTTGCTGTTTATGTTTCACTGGGAATTGGTCTTGCCACCGTCTTTAGCAATCTTGGAACTGATGCTCATTCAATTCAGGTATATACAATCCATTTTATTAAGGATCAATTTCCTTTTTTACCTCTAGATATTTTGACAATCTTCAATCTATCTTCTAATCTAATAAAAACGTCAATCCCCGATTTCTTCATCGAACTTTTTGCCTTTTCAATGATAAACAGGGGTGAGTTGAGGATAATTTTTTTTAAAAAAATGAACCCTTTTATCAATCACTATAAAACTTAATTAAATGCATTATTTGATTCTTAATTAATTTCAGGCAAGAGGTTCGCTACTCATGTTTATAGCTTCATTTTTAACTTTCATGACCATCGGTGGATTCCCTTCTTTTGTTGAGGATATGAAGGTGAGAATATAAACATTAGATTATTTTATATCAGTTTCCGTTAAAACTTATTCCTGCCTATTTTTCAATTGTTGCAGGTTTTTGAACGTGAGAGACTAAACGGGCACTATGGTGCCACCGCATTTACGTTTGGCAACACATTTTCTGCTGTGCCATACTTGGTTCTCATTTCATTGATTCCTGGAGCAATAGTTTATTTTCCTCCGGGACTTCAAAAAGGATACCAACACTTCTTATACTTTTTCCTGTTACTGTTTGCTTGCATGATGCTTGTCGAGAGCCTAATGATGATCGTTGCAAGCCTAGTGCCCAACTTTTTGATGGGTATAATAACAGGTGCCGGAATTCAAGGTCTTATGATATTAGGTGGAGGATTTTTTCGATTACGAAACGATCTTCCTCACCCATTTTGGAAATACCCATTACATTATATTGCATTTCATAAATATGCATACCAAGGATTGTTCAAGAACGAATTTGAAGGTCTCAAATTTGATAACAATCAAGATGGAGATCAGGTTTTGAGAGATGGATGGCAAATGGAAATGGGATATTCTAAGTGGGTTGATCTTGCTATATTGTTTGGTATGGTAATTCTTTATCGACTTTTATTCCTGGGAATCATCAAGACAGCTGAAAAGATGAAGCCTGTGGTTAAATCTGTTATGTCTTTGCCCATGAAGCAAACAATAAGGATCACGGGAGAAGCGTCTGCTACACCTCTACAAGAAGGCAAAGTGTGATGCATATATGTTGAAGAAAACATGAGCTCAACGATGAAGAGTTCTATTAACAGCCAACTTGAATGCATAGAAGATGATGCTATAGCTAGTTGAATGGAAGAATCCTAGAATGCTATAAACTTGCAAATTATTGTCTCCCTATATATAGCTTGTGGCTTGTGGGAATATTGCATCATTTGACAACAACTTAATTTTGAATGTAGTTCATTGTAAGTCATTTGGCATTTGAGCTTGGTCATCTTTTTTCACTTGTCTTCTTGCTTGGGCGTGACTTGGTGGTGTAAGATTCAGGATCTCACATTAAGATCCTAAGTTCGAATCCAGAGAGTGCGCTTCTTGTAAGAGCTTGGGACTGCCGGGGGTTTTACCTGCTTCGCTTAAACCTGAAAGGAATGGTTTGACGGCGGTATTTCCAATGATTCGGAAAAAAAAAAAAAAAAAAAATCTTTTTTCACTTATTATATATTGCTAGATATTTTTATCTAAAATTTATTATATTAGATTAGCAAGTAATATTGTATTTACATAGTTGAGATAATTTGAATCACAACTAATGTTACCCATCATTAACTGACGTGCTAAGTTGTAGCTGATAATTAATGTGATGATATTATACAACCTATCAACTAATAACAAGTCATATATTATATGGCAATGTATTGTAAGAATCCCAATTCCTGCAACCGATATCAATTCTTTCTTTCTTTCTTTTATTTATTTTTTATTTTTTTATTTTTTTTTTATTTTATTTTAATTAGAACACTAGATTAAGATATAAAGAATCATGTAGCTGGTTTCATATTTTCCTCTTAGTATCGGCACATGAAATAAAGCTGACGGTTCTATATGATGAGGTTTTACGCGGCGGAAGTGTGGTTCGGGTGAAATCGTAATTAAAATTTTTAAATGTACCAAATAAATTAATATCTTATATAAATAATTCATTCATATTTCACCTAAATATTTTATTCAATATCAAATAACGACATAATTAATTTAGAAAACACCGCGAAATTTTTACGAAAATATTTTTGTCGCAAAAATAACATAAAACGTATTTACGACTGAACCGACCAACTAATACCACACGGGGCTGTCCAGGTCAGCCCTAATAGTACTTGGGCAATTCATGGGGCTGCTTGAACAGTGACCAATTCACTATTTGGGCAGCCGTAATCCGGTTAGCTCAAAAGTTACCCGATAACGCCGTTTTTCGTCGTTTTCGCATTCACTTCGAAATAATTTCCGGCAATTATTCTAATGCTCAATACACATCCAATACATTTAAACATTATAACTTTCATTACCAAAATTCTAGAATTTTCAGATTTGATCAGAGAACAAAATTAATCATTTTCATGCTTTAAATCCAAATTTTCTCAACATTAATCATATTTATATCTACACCAATCAAAACCACCATAAACGAAGAACTCAAGAACAATTCTATATATTATTAGAGTGGTCATAACACTCTAAAATGACAACCAACCATCATATGACAAAATTGAATTAATATTATACTAATAATAATCAATATTACTTCACACATGCATCTAGCCTCTCAATTCATCACCCAAATCAAAAAGCCCCAAAATTTAAGAAAGAAAAGATACCCTAAAATAATCATAGATACTCAAGAACAAGAAACAAATTTTCTAAGTTTAAGAATATTAAATATTACCTCAAAATCTTCAAATTTCCTTAAGCTTTCCTCTTGATTTGATCATTTTCTCTCAAGAAGCATTTTGGAAGCTCTCTAAAATGATGAGGGATTTTTGGCCAAGACAACTTATGAATGAGAAAAAATAATTTTTCACTTTATATGTGTGTGTGTGTGTTGGCCGAAATATTAGGGAGATTTTTGGTAAATACTCAATTTAATCAAATTAAATTATTAAAGCTTTTAAGTTGACAAAATCAATTTGTACACTTCAACTTTATAAGCCATGCCATATGTATCCATTAATAATCAAACATATTATATAACAATTATGAATTATAAATATTAATTAATTATTAAAATATTTAACATTTAAATATCTCAACGATAAATTAATATGATTACTAATATATATGTATTTTTATTTACACTAAATAAAAAATAAATATATTAATGACATGTGTCAAAAACTCATTTGACAATTAATTAATGTGTATTTAATAAAATCATGTATTAAATACAAATACATATTAATTAGTAAATGACTGAAATGTCCATAAGCATGTGTAATTTTGTTTAACCGTAAAACGATTTGAACTATCTCATTTAATCTGATATAATATTATGAATAATTTGTATTATTCACAACGCATTGTCCAAGTGCTCAACGAGTACACTTCATATTGTGAGACTCTATAAGTTCAGGTTTATCTATCACGAAATCTAATTTCATATCCATAATTCACCCACATGTAAATTATGACGACCACAAATAATCTCGCTAAACTATTCAAGTCGAGGTCATTGCATATGTATAATCCATCTGTCACAAGTTGTCCATATTATACCCCAGATATAGATGGGAATGTCAAACCTTTGAGGTATAATACAGTCGACTTATAAATTTGTGATCTCTTTATTACACTCTGAACTTGCTTCCGCAGTGTACCATGATTTTAACAGATCACAAACACATTCAGGAAACCTATGCCATGTACACAGGATTGGAGGATTCTATCTGATACTCACAGGATATCATAAGCATGAGTCCACACCCAACGAACAAGCGAAGGTCTGATCTGAATAGATCGGTGACGTGACTACTATCAAAATATGGAGGATAACTCATATATCCACAATGGTATCTCAAGTCGAAGGACCAATATGCTACTCGACTTGAGAAGATTCTCATTGACGTTAGTGTACCATTTATTAGGAAATATTCGGTAAGCCGTTCAATGTTTATCAAATAAACACCTACAGGTTTATAAGAGTCTCCCAAGACTCATGGTTTATTGGGATAAATCATCAGACCAAGTCTTAATATATGACATTACTATTCTCAGTGGATTTTACTACCAACTTGTGCTTGTAAATCTTGACCATGAACTTTATTTGAGAATATACAACTTATATTATCACTTCCCAATGTCAATTACAAACTAAGTTGTAACTGCGCATTACGTTGTAAATCTCGGGGTCTTTGTCTAATATATACACATCACTAAACCAAAATTAGTTTCAATCTAATAAATATTAGATCGAATACGTATATAAAAGATAAGAGGTGTGACCATAAATAATTAATATTATGAAAAAAAATATTATTCGTATTCATGAATCAGACATCAATACGATCTGGATTGACGCTCCGAGTGTTGGGGTTTTAAAGGGGAATATCGGTAACGCAACGGAATCGCGAAAAATCAAAATTTTCCGATTTCAAAAATTTTTCTCGGATCAATTAAATAAACTTATTTATTTAATTATCCAATTATCAAATTCTGAAAAATTACACAAGAAATCAATTTTCTTGGTAATTACCGAATTACCCCAAAACTTTGTTAATTGATCATTTTAGTCCAAAAGTTGTCAAATATAATTTTGGATGATTCTAAATCATTTATAAAATGTTTTCCAACACATATAATGCATCAAAATCAGATTTCACACAAATCCCCAATTTTTAGTCTAATGTCGTGAGCCACCCAAAATTTTCAATTAATTGCAATTTGGTCCATTTAGTTCAAAACATGCCAAGATCAAATCCAATCAACCTAAAATTTTACATGCATCATATTCATACCATAATACATCACATATATGAAAAGCCCCAAATTTGGAGTGGGTTATGAACCCTAATTTTTCAATTTCATCAAATTGTCCAATTTCAACAAATTTACAAAATCCAACACTTTAATACATTCAATACTTCACCAATCAATCTTTTCAAAAAAAAAAAAAAAATACTTCACCAATCAAGCCTCACCACTTTGAAACAACTCTAGAACAATTCTAGGTCACCAAGGAGTGGCTTACTAACTCTAGAATGACAACTTTGAGTTTCAAAGAATCAAAAGTACGCCTTTGAAACCATTTCAAGGCTACTTTCATACACACATCTTTCATTCAAGTTCAAAATAATTAAAACACAAACTATAAGTAGAGAGACAACATCAAAGCAACACAAGATGAAGCTAAGCATGTTAGAAACATTTTTCATGTTGGAAGATTTGAAAGAAAACTTACAAAACCTTAAGATTTCCAAGCTTTTCCTTCTTTTCTTCAAACTCTTCTCTCAACTACTTTTGTGTTTCATTTTTGTGACTTATGAATCCTTAAACCCTAAAAATGAAACAAAACAATATATACTCACCCAAATCAAGCCCTTGGCCGAAATTGTAGTAAGAAAAAATATCTAGATATTTTTCATTTGTTTCATTTAAAGCTTACTTGAATCAACTTGCAATTTGATCATTACATCTTTAATGAAAATTCAACAAGTCAACAAAAGCAACTTAAAAATATAACAATTATATTTATATAGGTATATGGCCGAAAATTGATAAAAAATAAAAGAAAAAATATTTCAATTTTAACAATTTAAAATAAATATCCAAGGAAGTCAAATCCAATTTGACTACCATTTCCTTTACTTTAAAGTCAATAATAAACACTTATAATCATTTCCTAACTTTATCATTTGGTGAGATATTTATATTTTAATTATATTAATCATTTAACAATTAAATAATTAAATAATTAATTAAATACAAATATCTCAAATACATGTATTATATTTACTTTAAATATCTCAAATACATATATTAATGATATATGTCAAATACCTTTATTTGACAATTTATTAATGTGTATTTAATAATATCATATATTAAATACAAACACACATTAATTAGGAAACGACGGTTCGACCCGTTCTCATGTATATTTCGTTTAACGTTTAAACGATTTATAAATAATCATCATTATTCATAAAAGTTGCCCTAGTACTCTACGAGTATATTTCATTAGTGAGACTCATACATCCACAGTGGTATCTCAAGTCGAAGGACCACTATGCTACTCAACCCGAGAAGATTCTTATTGACGTTAGTGTACCATCCATTAAGAATCTTCGGTGAGTCGTTCAGTGTTTATCCACTATAAACACCTACACGTCTATACGAGTCTCCCTAGACTCATGGTTCATTGGGATAAACCATCGGACCAAGTCTCGATGTACGACATGTACTGGTCTCAACAGATTTGACTAACCGACCCATGTTAGTGAATCTTGACCAGGAACTATATTTGATAATATACATTTAGAAGTGACACTTCCCAATGTCAATTACAAACTAGCTTTGTAATTGTGTACTGCATTATATATTATCGAGTCTTTGTCTAATATATACATATCACTAAACAACATTTAGTTTCAATCTAATCGTAATCAGATCGAATACGTATATAAAAACAAGAGGTGCAACAATAAATAAGTAATATTATGGAAAAAGGGATGTTTGTATTCATGAATTAGACATAAATACGGTCCGGATTGGCGCTCTGAGCACTAACCCCAATAATTTCTCCCATTTGCTCTAGTGCCAATCCACGGTATCATATACACATCTCAATGTGTATCGTATACTCATGGCTCTCAAAAGCTCACCTAGCACTTAAGAGGTAGGCAACAAAAAGTAGGTCCGCTATTACATATTGAGTTTGTCAAACAAACTCCATCGTTTCCCATAGTCAGCATCATTCATATTTTCTAGAATCTAAATTATACATTAATATGACTCTGATGCTACATCAGTATTGTGCTACAGCTACTGAGTTGTCCAAGTATTCATGGATCAAATCCAAAATACTATGTGGACAACCGCAAGCATAACACCAATACAAAACTTCTAATTTACAAGGTCACTATGCAACTTCATAAGTCAATACTTCATAATTGCATCTAATTCCATTGAATAGTAGAATCCTTCGTGACACTCCCACTGCATCTTTTATGACTCTTTATGACGTAGACTGTCTAACGTCATAATTAGTCTCAAAACTAATATGACCCTATTGGTTGGAGACTGTATTCTCCATGAATTAGAAACTCGTTCTTAATATCTCAAAGATCACAAAGAATGTGTTTCAAGATCCATCCTATGGTCTATAGGATATCAAAATAACTCGTAACAATTACGATTAAATCGATATCTACAATCGCACATTATAAAGTATTTATTATGTCATCATCAAATGATACATAAAATTGATTAGACATTCTAATCAATATCTCTTTCGAAAAATGAATCACCCTTTACGAAAGATGAATACTTTATATAAGACACACAATAACTGTCCAACAGTTATACTAACTGTCATACAGATAGCCTAGTTATGTCCTTTATTAGATCATATCTAATTTACGATTAATAGGAGTATCTCACAAGTCTCTTAGTTTTATATCTTATATAAAACTTTATATCAAATATAACAGAGACTACTCCCACTGCTTTCAAGGAGTAAAGAAGACTTAGGTAAATCTTTTACCTGACAAACATCTCATTATTACTATAATAATGATAATGTTGTTAGAATATATAACACTAAAAAGTAATTTGTACGCTCCCACTAACCATTCGATCACATATGTATCCTCTATACTTTGACAAGATCAGACAATCTGACTTATGTCAAAAATAGAGAACACGGATTTCCGGAAGACTTATCCGAGTCTACAATAGGCTCTATAAGCTAGCTCACTAAACTGTGATCTCAACAGAACACAAACTCTATGGCCATTCCAGAATGAACTCTTCAAACAAAGAAATCACAACTGATATCTTATCTGAATAAGTCATTCAAAAACGTCACTTTGCATTCTTTAGCTAAAATGTACAGTTTAATATCAACATTAACCAATATATCTTTAATTGTTCAATTAATGTGACTAGAGATAAGTTTTCTCAGAATCTACAATAGATTGATGAGTTTAACTTTTCTCACTGTCATACTGTAAAGGTCAAACCTTTAATAAGCTCACACTGCTTTCACTGAGCAAACAATTAGCACATATCATGAACTAATTCATAATGAAAGCGTAATCAAGTTCAAAACTTGATTGTAGTAAGCTATGAACAATCTTAGATCTATGGTTCAATGGTGAACTTCCAGAATCGATATCAAATATCTCTTCGATTATAAGTTATAGGATAATTTTCTTCAATAAGAAAACAACAAGACCATTAAGTATCAAATACTCGTAAATGATTCTGTTATCCTATTGGACTTGTACGGAAGATGTTTAAGGGTTGTTTCATCTTATTAATTACGTAGTTCCAATTATAGTTTATCATTCTCACATTTGACTTCAATAAGTCAAGTCTTTTCTACAATAATTAACATCTGATGTTACACACCAAGTAATAAAACGATTTTATTACTTAGGATCATAGGAAAAATATTCTATCAAATAGAATACTATATTCTATAAAATAGAATAAATGATAAACTTTTACTTATACTCCCGAGGTGTAAGTAATTTCCATAATATAAATATTATATAAAAGAAATATTCAAATCTTAAACTTTTTAAGATTCGAATTTTCTACATATACATATCATATATGCAACTGTAGAAAATAATGGAACATTAATTAAAGAGATGGATTAGTGTTACTGGAGCATAACCCCAAGAGTATTGAAACTAATTCGGTGACATTCAATATCAAACGAATCAAATCATATAAGATTCAATTACTCCCACTACTCAATTCCATCAAGATGGAATCGTGGAAGAATAATATTGAATAAAAATCATATTCACTGAATAGCCTTAGAACTTATTGCTTTAAATTCATATGTTTGATCGTATCAAATATCTTTAAATAATTCAAAGACTTGTTATGAATTTTAAGGATCAAGTTTTCAAAATTTCAGATTGAATATATTTGAGCAAGTCAAAAATGTTCAATCTACATTTCATCAGAACAGATTGAAAGTTCTTGATACTTCAAGACGTTCAATATGTGTTCCTTCAAAAAAACATAACTAAGTTATGACAATTCACAAACTAAGTTACGAAGTAAAGAAAACTACCTTAAGCAATTACAATTCATTAAACTACATACATCTAATGTATCAGTTTAATGAATCTGGTGGTCCAATGACAAATCATTGGTTAAACGAGATTTTAATCACCTTCCTGAATACAATATTCATTAAATGGATAAGGATGTGTGGTGTGATCTTGTATCAAACCATCCTTTACCATACGGAATAAGCATCTAATGCTTAAGTGATAAACTCATAAAGCACCGTTCTAAATTATTTATTTTACCGAATAATTTTTCTTAATGTTTATCTCTACGTCAATGACACTACTAGTTATATTTAAAATATATAACAGTTGTTTATAAAGAACAAGTGACTATCCAATAGTCGCGAGTTCCGACATCAAATATCAAAACAATCGTTAACTTATATTTTAAATAACTAGACGGGAGATCTGGTATCCAATACCTATAGTTGTAGTATTGTGAAAATCGATATTTTGTATACACAACTATACACATATCCTTTCTTTAGCTTTACTATTTGCCTTCAACTATTCACAATAATTGTAAATAATTGATTAGCAAATTGTGTCAGACACATTCCCTTTAAAGGTCATTAAAGCTAAGAAACGTCATTACTAGATAAACAAATACCTAATGAGGCTTTCTTAATGCCAGTCAAGAATCTCGAGACATGAACTAATTCAAGTCAATTCTTACTGCATAAGAAACTATTCTCTCTAAAGTATTATATCCTAAAAGGGATATCTATCTAGATTATCTATCATGACTTAGAAACTAAGTCATTAACCATCTTGATTTTTGAAGAAAATCGGAAAAACAATTCCCGATGGTTTAGACCAATCTAATAATATCCTAGTCTAGTAGTATCTAGACCCTATTCTAGAATTAACTGCAACCAAGAGTCAAGTCAGATAACATATCAAAATATGTATGCAGTGAATTAAAAGTTTAATTCTATCTAATATAGATTAAGGAAAACAAACAAGCGGCTATTTCCATAATAATACACACTGCCTAAGTTAAGGAATTTTTAAACTTAGCAGTGCCTCCCACTATTTTACGTAATACCGTAATCCCCAACGGAAAAATGAGAATTCAATAATTAAATCGAATTCCATAATGGGAAGAGGACCCCATGAATATATTTCGACTTACAGCAGAGGCACGGTCTCGCCTACGTATATTCATAGGTAGACAACATTTGTCAATCACTCAATAGTGACTCCGAGGTTCCGGTCCTGGTCGTTTCTCGTTGTCGCTGCTAAGGCAAGCCCACAAGGAGACGTACCAAGGTTAAACTCGTCAATGATAAACTCAAGTTACTTGCATAACCTTGACAGCTAGGGCACGTTCAGGATTCCGCTTTCGCTTGAATTTATCCAGTATCTAATATACATCCGGCATAAATAAATCTCTATCGGCTACACCCTCACAGCAGAGGCACGGTCTCGGATGTAGTCACGGAAAAATTTTATAAACCGTATTGACAAGGCGAACCAAGAATAACTATTCCAAATACCAGTTACTTTAAAACCTTATTAAGCGGAGATATTCCATAAAAGATTCTTTAATTTATTTAATAAATTTAAAATAAATATGCATGCAACAAGTAAAGAAAGAACAAACATTAGATTTTAAAGGGCTAATCATATCGGGGTGTCCAGAATCAGACTCGCTCTGATACCATTTTGTTGGGGTTTTAAGGGGGAATATCGGTAACGCAGCGGAATCGCGGAAAATCAAAATTTTCCGATTTCAAAACTTTTTTTCGGATCAATTAAATAAACTTATTTATTTAATTATCCAATTATCAAATTCTGAAAAATTACACAAGAAATTAATTTTCTTGGTAATTACCGAATTGCCCCAAAACTTTGTTAATTGATCATTTTAGTCCAAAAGTTGTCAAATATAATTTTGGATGATTCTAAATCATTTCTAAAATATTTTTCAACACATCTAATGCATCAAAATCAGATTTCACACAAATCCCCAATTTTTAGTCTAATGCCGTGAGCCACCCAAAATTTTCAATTAATTACAATTTGGTCCATTTAGTTCAAAACATGCCAAGATCAAATCCAATCAACCTAAAATTTTACATGCATCATATTCATACCATAATACATCACATATATGAAAAGCCCCAAATTTGGAGTGGGTTATGAACCCTAATTTTTCAATTTCATCAAATTGTCCAATTTCACCAAATTTACAAAATCCAACACTTTAATCCATTCAATACTTCACCAATCAAGCCTCACCACTTTGAAACAACTCTAGAACAATTCTAGGTCACCAAGGAGTGGCTTACTAACTCTAGAATGGCAACTTTGATTTTCAAAGAATCAAAAGTAAGCCTTTGAAACCATTTCAAGGCTACTTACATACACACATCTTTCATTCAAGTTCACAACAATTAAAACACAAACTATAAGTAGAGAGACAACATCAAAGCAACACAAGATGAAGCTAAGCATGTTAGAAATATTTTTCATGTTGGAAGATTTGAAAGAAAACTTACAAAACCTTAAGATTTCCAAGCTTTTCATTCTTTTCTTCAAACTTTTCTCTCAACTACTTTGTGTTTCATTTTTGTGACTTATGAATCCTTAAACCCTAAAAATGAAACAAAACAATATATACTCACCCAAATCAAGCCCTTGGCCGAAATTGTAGTAAGAAAAAATATCTAGATATTTTTCATTTGTTTCATTTAAAGCTTACTTGAATCAACTTGCAATTTGATCATTACATCTTTAATGAAATTCAACAAGTCAACAAAAGCAACTTAAAAATAAAAAAATTATATTTATATAGGTTCTGGCCGAAAATTGATAAAAATAAAGGAAAAAAATATTTCAATTTTAACAATTTAAAATAAATATCCAAAGTCAAATCCAATTTGACTACCATTTCTTTACTTTAAAGTCAATAATAACACTTATAATCATTTCCTAACTTTATCATTTGGTGAGATATTTATATTTTAATTATATTAATCATTTACAATTAAATAATTAATAATTAATTAAATACAAATATCTCAAATACATGTATTATATTTACTTTAAATATCTCAAATACATATATTAATATATATGTCAAATACCTTTATTTGACAATTTATTAATGTGTATTTAATAATATCATATATTAAATACAAACACACATTAATTAGGAAACGACGGTTCGGCCCGTTCGCATGTATATTTCGTTTAACGTTTAAACGATTTATAAATAATCATCATTATTCATAAAAGTTGCCCTAGTGCTCTACGAGTATATTCATTAGTGAGACTCTCTAGATTCAGGTATATCCGTCACAAAATCCAATTTCGTGTCCATAATTTACCCACCCGTAAATTATGACGACCACAGATAAACTAGCTGAATCATACAGGTCAAGGTCATTGCATACGTATAATCCATCCGTCACAGGTATCCGATAATACCAGAGATATAGATGTAAACGTCAAATCTCTATAGGTATTATCCCGTCGACGTATCTATTAGCAATCTCTAAATAACATTCAGAACTTACTTCCGAAGTATACTGTGGCCACAGATTTAACAGACTGCTAATTATATATGGACTACCTATGCTCTGTACACAAAACTGACGGATCCTATCTTGATACACACAGGATATCCTGAGGATCGGTCCTACACCCAACGAACGGCGGAGGTCTGATCTAAATAGATCGGTGACGTGACTGCCATCTAAGTGTGGAGGATGTCTCATACATCCACAGTGGTATCTCAAGTCGAAGGACCACTATGCTACTCAACCCGAGAAGATTCTTATTGACGTTGGTGTACCATCCATTAAGAATCTTCGGTGAGTCGTTCAATGTTTATCCACTATAAACACCTACACGTCTATACGAGTCTCCCTAGACTCATGGTTCATTGGGATAAACCATCGGACCAAGTCTCGATATACGACATGTACTGGTCTCAACAGATTTGACTAACCGACCCGTGTTAGTGAATCTTGACAAGAAACTATATTTGATAATATACATTTAGCAGTGACACTTCCCAATGTCAATTACAAACTAGCTTTGTAACTGTGTATTTCATTATATATTATCGAGTCTTTGTCTAATATATACATATCACTAAACAATATTTAGTTTCAATCTAATCGTAATCAGATCGAATACGTATATAAAACAAGAGGTGCAACCATAAATAAGTAATATTATGGAAAATGGGATGTTCGTATTCATGAATCAGACATAAATACGGTCCGCATTGGCGCTCTGAGCACCAACCCCAACACCGAGCACCAACCCTAAAACTATATACATATAAACACCAAATCAAATCACCTCTTCCCAGTTTTCCTGATCACCAAACACCATCACATCCTCATCCACCATAAAATTTTTCCTTTAAAAAATCAAAAATTTAGAAAAATCCAAAAAACAATCGCCACTATGAGCTCCATTCTCGCCACTGTCACAGTCTTGGCATTCACAATAAATTGCTACAACTATCAATCTTTCCATAATCTTAATCCCAACAGTCGAATTTGTAACCCTTACCTAGGGATGGAAAAATGAAATTTAAATATGGATTCATATGTGAATTTTACTCGTATGGATTTCCGGATTTGCAAAATACATTTAATTTTTTTCATCCCAAACCTAAAAACTTAAACATCATATGCCAATAATCTCCCAATGCCTATCATTAGTGAAGATGATGAGTGGTATTTATATCACTATTTCCCACTCATTTAACCTAATATTTTGTATAGTTTCTTGAGTTTTGTGAACGTTTTGATATGTTTTGTGTTATTTGTAGATAAATAAAGTTTGGAAAGCATTGGAGGCAATTTGGGGCAAAAACGGACAAAAATGCGTCAACAAGGAGATTTTTGGTCTTACGCGCGTCGCGACGCCAAGACTTCGGCGTCGCGACGTCTAAAATGCGCTAACAGTGCTAACGTGCGCCGGGTCCACAAATCAGAATCTGAGAAAAGTTTGACTTTGCTAAAATACACCGTGCCACGTGTCACCATCACAGTCGATCTGCTAACATGTGCCGTGCCACGTGTCAGCATCTTATGGTGCCGACAGTCATCATCGCCACGTGTTCCACGTGTCATTCCATGTCATCAGCCACGTCAGCAAGTCAACAAGTCAACATTGCCACCTCACCGCCACGTCATCATCAGCCAATCAGGAAGTGACACGTGTCGTAATTCTACGGTGCCGACAGTCTCTTTCCCACGTGTCGCCACATCGTCGCCATGTCACCGCCACGTCATCGCCACGTCAGCATCAATTATTGGATATCCTATCCTTATCTGACACGTGGAGGATAAGAATCTCAGCGACCAATCAGAAGCCGCCACGTGTCACAATAATTGAAGCCCAACCACTCTGCCACGTGTCACCTTATCAGCTTATCCAGAATCTTCAAACAAGCGAACCAGAGCGTGCCACGTCGACAAATCTGGCGTAGCGACGCTGAGGACCTGGCGTCGCGATGCTGGATCCTACCGAGGCCTATAAATTGAGCTCGAGATTTCAGAATTCATTGCACCTTCCTCTCTCTTCAATTCTTTCTAAAGAGAGAGTTTCTCTCTCTAGATTCTTTAGTTTTTTAGTTTTTATTTTATTTTTAGTTTTTAGTTTTGTAAATAATTTTAATTACATTTTGTAATAATAGTATTTAATTTTTACTTTTTACTTTTAAATTTTTTACTATTTACCATGAGGAGGTAACTTCTTCAGCTAGGGTGAAAGGTAATTCTTTTACTGTTACTATTTAGATTAATCTCCCTTAAAAATAATATATTCACTATTTAAAATATTGACTTAAAAAGGATACCGCCAGATTGGTCGGTTGGTAATTCATTTTAATCTAGTTTAAACCTGACTAATAAAGGATACCGCCAGATTGGTCGGTTGGCAATTTATTTTGGTTCCGCCTTTATGGCTGGTTGGACTTAATTTGACTTAATCAGGATACCGCCTATATGGTCGGTTGGTATTATTATCATAAGTTTATATATTATTTTATGGGAGATATCTAAATTAGTAGTAGTAAAAGTAATTCCTTTTACCTTAGCATTTTATTTTATTTTACTTTTCAGTTTTACTTTATGTCTTTTACTTTCAGTATTTTTACTTTATGTCTTTTACTTTAAGTTGTTACTAGCCCTAGTTATGTGTTAGTAATCTGGGGTTGTGATGAATTCTAATATCACCGGTTTATAAGGGGTTATTTTATAGTTTGGGTAATTTAAAGGTTGACTTATTAAGTCTTAAGCTTAATGCTTCTTGTTGTCTGATCACCAATAAGATTGATGTGGTAAATCTAAAATGAACTAGACATATGGATTTTAGGTTTCAGCCTTAGACTTAATAGCCCACGATCTTCCTTGAGGATAGATAACCCTTTAATAGATTTCCTTACAGGATAGAAATATACCTGTCGGGCGGGGGGTAGCCATAATTGGAACTTAAACTTAATGAATCCAGATAATTTGGTTGACATAGACATATGGTTCAATTGGGTTAAACTGGGTATTTGCGTCTGACCATCGACATAGGCTTTTGCATAATTTAGTGTTCCAGGTTAGTAAACTGATTTATTACACAAACATAAAATAACCACTTCATCTTTAAAATGATATTAGAATGATTCACGACCCTAGATCTTTGTGTCTTTTGTTATTTTCCTTAGTATTTTCTTTTGTCTTTTTATTTATTTATTTTGTAAAACCACATCAACCAATCAAACAATCATTCTCTTCTCCATTTAATTAGATATTTGTAAATAAATAGATTCAACAATAATAACAACAGTAGGAATTAAGTCCTCGTGGGATCGATATTTTTATACTACTTGAACGATACGTGCGCTTGCGTTATATTTGTGTGTTTACGCCGGTCAAATTTTTGGCGCCGTTGCCGGGGACTTATATTTCTTGAGTTGTTAATTTTGAAACTATCAATTTACTTGTATCTAATTTTCTTTATCTTTATCTGTAATTTTTATTTCTTTATTGTAATTTCAGGTGATTGAAAAATGGAACACTACTGGGAGATTGAAAGATTACGCTTTACAAGAAGATACACCCCACATCTGAGAGCAACAGTCCGGTTTTCTGAGGCCTGTTGTCCAGCCCAACAATTATCACTGGATGCCAGAACCAAGCAATACCACATTTGCTCAACAGAACGAGATGGGGAGATGTATGATATGTGATGGTAACCACCCGAGCGATCAATTTATTACCGTTTAGGGTGGCAGAGCTATCAAGATCCTTCATGGTATGACGAGCCATCACATTTCACAGAACCACATTTTTCATCTTATCCACCATCTACCTATGATTTCCATCAAAAATCAGAACCATCAAAGATTCACATGCTCAAAGATTGGCTCGTAGAACGGAAGCTCAATTAGATGCACAAATTCAGAGACAATCAGAAATCCTTCAAATGATGAACATCAAATGAGACAATTCACAGAAAACCAGGACTACATACCTCAAGAATCAGTTTCAGATGACACTGATGAAGCCTTCGAGTACCAATCATTTCACAATGACACTTCAACAGAGGAAGAGGCTGAGCAGTATCAACAACCAGAGGTATCAGTTCAGGAGCCCGAACCGGTAAAGTCTCAATTTGAATTTTATTATTCAGATTCTGACGAGATGAAGCTGATCTATTTGTACCAACTGCACCAACAAACGAGGATCAAACATTCAATCCTCAAAATGAAGATCTTGGAGCATGCTTTACCATGATGTTTGAAGAAGATCTATCTGAACCATTCATTCCGGTCGTCAGAGGATGAAAACCTAATGTCAGAAACATCTTTGCATCCTCAGGTTGACAATTTTGAAGCATGTATTTCACAGATGACAGATGAAGAGCTGAATACAAAAATTTTACAATACATCTGTGAAGAAAAGGTGGAGCAAGAAGCAAAGCAAATGGAGGAGCAAATGTCTGACCTTAATAAAGATCCAGAGCATTCAGGAGAAACATCGCTGTTTTGGGGAGTACAAATCAAAGATATCACCCAGAAGCTTGACAGAATGGAACTTCCATTCCAAGTCAAGCACCATATAAGACCTCCTGATTTTCTTTCTTTCTTTGCAGGAACCACTGGAACAACAAGGAGCAAAAAGTGACACGAGCACTGAATGAGACAAAACTCTTTTTGCCACCTTACCGTTGGAAAACAACGTTCACGGGATTGTTTTTGATCGGACATCTAAAACGACATTGAAACCTCCTTAACAGATGAATTTCAGTCACGTCTGGCTGAAGACAAAAAATTTAGCGCTAGCAGGGAGGCAACCCATGCAATTTCTTTTAATTTCTGTTTTATATTTTGTGTATACATGTTGTAGAATTTTTTTTTTAATTTTGTGTGTTATTTTTGTATGGAAAAAACACAAACGGAGCATTTTTAGACAGAAGGAATGGTGTTTGGCAAAAATGAGAAACAATTCATTTGCGATGGCTGAGTAAGGAATGAAATCTTGAGACACATCATAATAAATTTATACTACGCGAGTGGCGTATTGCGTACACAATTCCGTTGTCTTAATTATTGCTTTGATTCGCTTTTCTATTGTAATTATCTTTATTTTCGTAGACAGGATCCAGACTTTTTGACCTTTCACGATTTCTTTTGTTGTTTAGCTAACAATCGTCCTCTGGAAGATATTAGTGCTATTATTACTCACCCTTTTTCAGGTACTATAAATTCAGCCCGTCATTACACTTTTGAAGGCATCCTGATTTGAAAAAGAAATACATAAAAAATGGAAGCCACTTCAAGAAGACGAGTTGAAAACATCTGTGTGTTTTGCGGCACTAGTGTTGGTACTAAACCACAATACGTAGAAGCAGAACAGGAATTGGGTCGAGTCTTAGCAGCAAGGAATATGCACTTAATATATGGCGGAGGCAATCTCGGACTTATGGGGATCGTTTCAAAGGCTACAGGAAGGAGACAGTAACATTTTGGGAATCATCCCAAAACCCTTGGCAGAGGCAAATCTTATTGGATCATCAAACGGAGAGGAACTGATCGTGCCAGGTATGTCTGAACGACTGGTAGAAATGATTAACCGTGCTGATGCTTTTATCGCTTTGCCAGGTGGCTTGGTACATTGGAGGAAATTTTTATAGTTCTATCTTGGGCGAACCTGAACATACACCAGAAACCGCTTGGACTGCTCAACGTTGATGGATTTTATGATTTTCTTTGTGTGTTTCTTGATGATGCTCGGAGAAATGGGTTCGTGTCAAAACCTATGAAAGAACTCCTCTTCACTGCCAGAACTGCTCCTGATCTAATAGACCAACTCATAGCCTATGAACCACAAGTTGACCCTATCCTTTCAAAGATAAATTGGTCTGAGGACGAACGTGGTAAGAGGCGTCGGATTAATCTGGATCTTAACCTTTAATTTCCTGTAGATTTTCAGCTAACCAGATACGACCTTCTTAACTCTCCTTTTACTATTTAAGACATTGGGGACAATGTCTCATTTAGGTTTGGGGGAGGAAATTAGTTGATTAGTACCTTGTTTTTAGTTTGTATGTTGTTTTTATTTTTAGTCCAAAATTTTTCGAAAAATACAAAAAAAATTGAAAAATTTTCAAAAAATTACAAAAATATTTTGTGTTTTTGTGTTTTTATTTTGACTAAAAAAAGTGTAAATTGGTAAGAGATAGCCGAGTAAGGAGTTTCCACTCCTGAGACGTATCTCAAGCCTATTTCGAAACAAGTTAATTTTTGTTTATTTCATTTTAAATTATTTAATTTGTGAATTCTCCTTAAAACTGACTAAAAGGAATCTTCATATGCTCAATTGACAGATATTATCAACATATATAGTAACATACACCATAAGCTAAAATTGAAAAGTTTGTAATATTCAGTGCTCTCTAGTTTAATTGGAGGAAACATCTAAAAAAGCAATGGAGTAAAAAAAAAAAAAAATCCGAGATCCGAGTTATTAAGTTTGTAAGGGTGTTTTAACACCTATTTTAACACCTAGTGCCCTAAAACCAACTGGTTTGGGAGTCACTGGCCCAAAGCTCGCTACATGGATCGAAGATGCTGCAAAAATATATATATCTGAAGTCTGAGTAATTAAGTCCGTAGGGGTGTCTTAACACCTGGTGCCCTAAAGCCAACTGGTTTGGGAGTCACCGACCCAACACTCGTTACATAGATGGAAGATATTGTATATAAATAAAAAATAAGAGAAAATCAAAGAAAAAATCAGAAAAATCAGAAAAATTATTCCATTGCTATAAAAAGGTGTGAAATCTGATAGAACTTTAGGACAAAAATATTACTCTCTTATCAACTGCACTTATGACTGTTGTGGGCAAAAATGAGTTGATTAATATTTTGTTGGCTGTGTATATGAAGAATGGTAAAAATAATCGGAGAATTTACTTATTCGGTAATTTAGAATAAAACAAAACAACTAGTAACTTGGAGTAGAAGTTTCACTTGATTAGTCACTAACTTCTCTTCTCTTTTTTCGCTTGTCTTTTTGCTTTTGTGTGCATTAGTTTTAACTAACTTTTTACTTTTGTAAAAATTTTGTGGGTATCGTTGCTGTAAGCCCTCACGAGACTACAACTCGTCCACTAGGGACACCTAGGGGTTTAAAGGCTTGTTGCATACGCTAAATGCAATCGTGATCCCTACGAAAGTGGCTTAGTTAATTTATTTATGTTATTTTACTCTATGTTTTGCTTGAGGACTAGCAAAATGTTAGGTTTGGGGGTGTGATGAGTGGTATTTATATCACTATTTCCCACTCATTTAACCTAATATTTTGTATAGTTTCTTGAGTTTTGTGAACGGTTTGATATGTTTTGTGTTATTTTTTAGATAAATAAAGTTTGGAAAGCATTGGAGGCAATTTGGGGCAAAAACGGACAAAAATACGTCAACAGAGATATTTTGGTCTTACGCGCGTCGCGGCGCCAAGACTTCGGAGTCGCGACGTCTAAAATGCGCCGAACAGTGCTAACGTGCGCCGGGTCCACAAATCAGAATCTGAGAAAAGTTTGACTTTGCTAAAATACGCCGTGCCACGTGTCACCATCACAGCCGATCTGCTAACATGCGCCGTGCCACGTGTCAGCATCCTACGGTGCCGACAGTCATCATCGCCACGTGTTCCACGTGTCATTCCATGTCATCAGCCACGTCAGCAAGTCAACAAGTCAACATTGCCACCTCACCGCCACGTCATCATCAGCCAATCAGGAAGTGACACGTGTCGCAATTCTACGGTGCCGACAGTCTCTTTCCCACGTGTCGCCACGTCGTCGCCACGTCATCGCCACGTCAGCATCAATTATTGGATATCCTATCATTATCTGACACGTGGCGGATAAGAATCTCAGCGACCAATCAGAAGCCGCCACATGTCACAATAATTGAAGCCCAACCACTCTGCCACGTGTCACCTTATCAGCTTATCCAGAATCTTCAAACCAGCGAACCAGAGCGTTCCACTTCGACAAATCTGGCGTAGCGACGCTGAGGACCTGGCATCGCGACGCTGGATTCTACCGAGGCCTATAAATTGAGCTCGAGATTTCAGAATTCATTGCACCTTCCTCTCTCTTCAATTCTTTCTAAAGAGAGAGTTTCTCTCTCTAGATTCTTTAGTTTTTAGTTTTTTTTTTTTTTTAGTTTTTAGTTTTGTAAATAATTTTAATTACATTTTGTAATAATAGTAATTTAATTTTTACTTTTTACTTTTTACAGTTTTTACTATTTACCATGAAGAGGTGCCCCCAAGGGGTGTGGCTTGGTGGTGAAGGGTCCAGAATCTCACCTTGAGGTTCTGGGTTCGAATCCAGTGGGTGCAACTTCTTGTAAGAGCCTGGGGCAGCCGGGGGTTTTACCTGCGCCTCGGCCCAGAATGGGTGATTTGGTGGCGGGGTTTCCAACGATTTCAAAAAAAAAAAAAAAAAAAAGAAGGTAACTTCTCCAGCTAGGGTGAAAGGTAATTCTTTTACTGTTACTATTTAGATTAATCTCCCTTAAAAATAATATATTCACTATTAAAATATGACTTAAAAAGGATACCGCCAGATTGGTCGGTGGGTAATTCATTTTAATCTGGTTTAAACCTGACTAATAAAGGATACCGCCAGATTGGTAGGTTGGCAATTTAATTTTGGTTCCGCCTTATGGCTGGTTGGACTTAATTTGACTTATTCAGGATACCGCCTATATGGTCGGTTGGTATTATTATCATAAGTTTATATATTATTTTATGGGAGATATCTAAATTAGTAGTAGTAAAAGTAATTCATTTTACCTTAGCATTTTATTTTATTTTACTTTTCAGTTTTACTTTATGTCTTTTACTTTTCAGTATTTTTACTTTATGTCTTTTACTTTTAAGTTGTTACTAGCCCTAGTTATGTGTTAGTAATCTGGGGTTGTGATGAATTCTAATATCACCGGTTTATAAGGGGTTATTTTATAGTTTGGTAATTTAAAGGTTGACTTATTAAGTCTTAAGCTTAATGCTTCTTGTTGTCTGATCACCAATAAGATTGATGTGGTAAATCTAAAATGAACTAGACATAGGGATTTTAGGTTTCAGCCTTAGACTTAATAGCCCACGATCTTCCTTGAGGATAGATAACCCTTTAATAGATTTCCTTACAGGATAGGAATATACCTGTCGGGCGGGGGTAGCCATAATTGGAACTTAAACTTAATGAATCCAGATAATTTGGTTGACATAGACATATGGTTCAATTGGGTTAAACTGGGTATTTGCGTCTGACCATCGACAGAGGCTTTTGCATAATTTAGTGTTCCAGGTTAGTAAACTGATTTATACACAAACATAAAATAACCACTTCATCTTTAAAATGATATTAGAATGATTCACGACCCTAGATCTTTGTGTCTTTTGTTATTTTCCTTAGTATTTTCTTTTGTCTTTTTATTTATTTATTTTGTAAAACCACATCCAACCAATCAAACAATCATTCTCTTCTCCATTTAATTAGATATTTGTAAATAAATAGATTCAACAATTAATAACAACAGTAGGAATTAAGTCCTCGTTGGATCGATATTTTTATACTACTTGAACGATACGTGCGCTTGCGTTATATGTGTGTGTTTACGCCGGTCAGAAGACTCCACAGTGATTCAACTGGAGCCAGAAATTCATAAATAATAATTAGACAAGCACAAAATTAATCTGCTTGGGCGTCTCATGTTGTGGCCGAAATCGATCCCTATGAAAGTGGACGAAGTTTTATTGACTATCTAAAAAATTTGGCAGCACTTGGGGTCTTGGTTCTTGACTTCATTAGCTAGAGGATTCTTCAACATCTATTTTGATAAAGAGGCAGACACGAGAAATGTATTATTAGAGAACATCATCCTTATAATTGTTTACCGTGAGGGCAATGTGCTGTTATTTGTCTATCTTTGTTTGTCGTGAGGGCATGGTGCTGTTATTTCTCGGGTGATATGCTGTAGAACTGTGTAAAAAATGTTGGATCCCATTCCATTCCATGCCATGACCCTTCTCTTTTATAAGTCCTCTGGTGTGGGTCATTTACTATTCTTTTGCCCGTTGGAGCTTCTGTAACAGTCAACTTAGTGGAGAATTTATGAGCTTTAAGCGTTTGTTAACTTGGTAACTGTAGAGTCTGTAGGTCCTCTTGAAATGGTCTCTTGGTGATACTGAGCTTAGGCCTGTGAGGCCTCTTGGTCTGATATTGGTTCTCACATTGGACTTACTACTGGGTTTCTGGTTTTGTGGTCGACCCCGAAGCAAAATGTCATTTTTACCCTTGGGCCCAAATTTGGCCCATACAGTTTGTCTCATACTCTTTAAGTCTAGAATCCCTTGACTTAGAGAGTACCTTTGCACATGTCGAATGAAACAAGACATGGGTAGTTGTTTTACTGATCCTGGCAAAGGCTCAAAACTAATCCACACGATGTTTCATCGTACAGACTGTGGGAGTCTTACCTCAATTGTTTTGTCCTGAGTCATTCGATGGTATTCATGGTTGACTAATACATATGGTCGTTTAGGAGGTAACTTCAATCGACATAGCCGTATGGATTGGGGAGGAAGAGTTCATATTTGACTCGACATGTCGTATGTACTGGATGAGGTTTATTCATTTCCTTGGTTCCTCATGAATCTATGGGGGATGTCCCCGGTCGATTTGAACCTGGTGGTGGTTCAGGAGTTATTTCACTCGACAAAATCGCATGGACTGAGAGAATCCATATCTTTATTTGACTCGACATGAGTCCATGGGGGATGTCCCTGGTCGACTGAACCAGATGAAGGTTCATGAGTAATTTCACTCGACATGTCGTATAGACTGAGGGAATTCCATATCTTCATTTGACTCGACATGAGTCTATGGGGGATTTCCCCGGTCGACTGAACCAGATGAATGTTCATGATTAATTTCACTCAACATGTCGTATGGACTGAGAGAAGTCCATATCTTCATTTGACTCGACATGAGTCCATGAGGGATGTCCCCGATCGACTGAACCAGATGAAGGTTCATGAGTAATTTCACTCGACATGTCGTATGGACTGAGGGAAGTCCATATCTTCATTTGACTCGAAATGAGTCCACGAGGGATGTCCCCGGTCGACTGAACTAGATGAAGGTTCATGAGTAATTTCACTCGACATGTCGTATGGACTGAAGGGAGTCCATGTCTTCATTTGACTCGACATGAGTCCATGAAGGATGTTCCCGGTCAACTGAACCAAATGAAGGTTTAGGAGTAATTTCACTCGACATGTCGTATGGACTGAGGGAAGTCCATATCTTCATTTGACTCGACATGAGTCCATGAGGGATGTCCCCGGTCGACTGAACCAGATGAAGGTTTATGAGTAATTTCACTCTACATGTCGTATAGACTGAGGGAAGTCCATATTTTCATTTGACTCGACATGAGTCCATGAGAGATGTCCCCGGTTGACTAAACCAGATGAAGGTTCATGGGTAATTTCACTTGACATGTCGTATAATGAGAATATTCTTTAAACCAAAACTTTCAAGTGTGTTATGTCGAGTGACTATGTTCTTCTTGTCGGGCCTTTTATGTCATTTCCCATTCGACAATAGGATTGCTTCTAGGTTTCTCTCTAGCCTTTTAATGCAACCCTAGCACAATTTACGAGGAGTTTTTGGCGGGATTTGAGGCACCAAAAGGGAAGGGTGTATAAGAGAGCTTCGAGTGTTCATTTGCCTCATTCTCAAAATTTCACTTCAGAGATTAAGTTGAGAGAAATCTCAAGCCTTCAAGGTATTCTTCAAAAACCCATCTCTTGTTCTTCATTAATCTTTAAACATTCATAGTGTAGATTCAAGATGTTTTAGGCAAATAGGTTGTTTGATCTTTCCAACTATAGATTTATTATCGAAATTATGTTTGAAGGTTTTGATCTTTAGGGAGAATGTCGAGTGGAGATTCCTTAGGCAGCCTAGGAGCTAAGATAGATAAATTTGTCGAATCATCTTCGAGTGAGACACATGAGGATGAAGTGTATAGAGATTGGTCGTATATGGATTTGATAGAGACAGGGTTAATAACTGTAGCTGAGTTATCCCAAGAGGTTCCTACTGAAGCTATACCACTTAGGAACTTACCTGTAATTGGGGAGTTGAGTGAAAACCCCAGTACCAGTGAACCAATAAACCTGTTAACCAAAAACCTTGCCAGTCGTGTGGTAGAAAGAACTCTGATGGAAATCAGATTCAAATATAAGTGAGATTACCCTTGCCGTGTGAAAGAATAGATTATAAAGTTCCAGGATGGATTGGGTTTTATGAGTGGCCCTTTGTAGATGGATTGAGGTTCCCCATACCAAAATTAGTTTGGGAGGTCCTAGACCACTTTCAAATTGCTCATTCTCAATTGATGCCTAATGCTTGGAGGATTCTATTGTCGATTGAATGCATGGATTTCGAATTAGGAGTGTTCTTTGAGGTGAATGATGTTCTATCCACATACTACTTAAAGGAACATTTGACTGAGAAGGGAAGATATACCTTGTTTCATTGACAGAGGAAGAAATATTTAGTCACTGGACTTCCAACGAATGATAGGGGAAATTGGCAGTCTGATTACTTCTTTGTGAGAGGTGAGGGTATTTTTGGGTCCGCTGGAGCTGGTCGAATCCCAGAATACTGGTGCTCATCAAGTGAGTATTTTTCTCTAACATATATACTCTTTGAACATACCTATTAATAAGACTGACCTTATATTCATTTTTGCAGATCCTTTGAGAAATAGGTCGTTTGAAACATCGAGTCGAACCATTTCCAACAATAAAGCTATCTTAGCTTTACCTGCCGAAGAAATGGACTGGAGAGATATCTTGGTAGAGAAAAGATTGAGAGCTACTCTATTGTGGAGGGAAATTCATCAACAAGAAGGTACCATTTTGGCTCTTTGTAAACACGTGTTGGCCGCGATATACTATAATTGGTCGTGTCGATAGCTATACGGAGAGTCGACATTTATCAAGTCTTTAACACCTAAAGAAATTTTATACGCAGAGGAAATAATATTTGGGCCATTCAAAATATCATAACTCGATGAAATAAAGAACCGGAGGAAGGCCAGGAAGTTGAAGGTGAAGGAGCCTGAAGTTGAGAATGTAGAGGGTCTTCAACCCAAAGATGTCGTATCTGGTGAAACTGTTGTGGAAAAGGGGAAGTCAACTGAAATGATGACGACTGGGAAAAAAAGGAAAGCCATAATTGAGGTGGAAAAAGAGACTAACAATGTTATATTAAGGATTCCTCAGGGGTCGACTGCAATCTAGGACCCTTATAGTATAAACACATTTGTGAAAGGGCTCCTTCTGAATGAGGATGAAAAAAGGCTGACAAGGATAAGTCCGGTTGAAGCAATGAAGAAAGCAACGAATTTGAACTATCAAGTATGTATACTCAAGATTTTCTTTAAATCTCCTACCTTATTGGTCGAATGATATCTAACCATAAATTTTTCAGGCATTGGAATGCAGCCTATATATGTAAAAATATGCCGAGTCGAGTCAAAAGAGAATTAGGGAATTTGAGAAGGCCATGTCAGTAATGAGAAAGGAAGCATTAGAGCCGAAGTCTGGGTTAGATTTGTCTGAGAAGAGGGAGAAGGGACTGGAGAAGGAATTGAAAGAAACCAATGCCATACTTAAAGTCGAGAAGGAGACGTCCGAAGCGACAATCGAAGCCTACAAGCAGGGTTTTGACAATGTAAAAAAGGAAAATGAGTAGCTACTTGAACAATTGGAAGGGATTGCCATCGAATCCATGTTGAAAGATAGATATGATTTGATGAAGGAATATCTTGCTGGGAAGTATGTTGATTGGAAGCCTGAGAAGTGGATTTGGGAGTACGAAAGACATGTAGGTGGGCTTTCCCCATCGACTGAGGGTGGTGAGGAAAAAAATGTGATGAATTCGAGTCAAAGAAATATGAGGTTGTGGAGGTTGTTGTTCTTGAAGCCGAAGTTATGGCTCCCGAAGGTCAGATAGAGGAAGGAAGGGGTGCTAGACCAACGAGAGCCGAAGCTGATGTTCGGGAAGATGATGCTCATGTTAGCATTCCCGCGATTGAAGAGCAACTAACTAGTGCTCCAGAAGCTTAAGAACATTACTAATCTAATGTACTTAGGGTTTTTTTGTTTAATTTTTGTACAAGGCAAGCTATTTTGTCGAATGGAAAAGGAACTTCTAATGAATGGATTTTTACTGTCGAATGAATTTTTGCAAACAACAATTCTTTTTATTTCATACTTCGAAAGACAACTAAGTATTTCATGCATACTTCGAAAGATAATTAAGTATTGCATGTATTACCAGAAGAATCGCTTGAGATGAACGACGTTCCAACTGTTGCGAATGAGAGTCCCCTCCATGGTTTGTAGCTTCTAGGCTCCCCTCCCAACGATTTTGGTGATGAGGTACATACCCTCCCAGTTCGGTCCCAATTTACCATCTCCAACCTCCTTTGTGTTCTGAAAAACTCTGCGTAAAACCGAATCTCCTTCCTTGAAAGTTTGCTCCTGACATTTTTGTCAAAGTATCTGGCCATCCTCTGTTGATGAGCAGCTAATCGAATGGAAGCTTGGTCCCTGACTTCATCAATTGTATCGAGATTATAATTCATAAGTTGTCGATTCGATTCCTCGTCGAGCCATTGGTATCATGGGGATGGGATGGTTTCTTCGGTTGGTATCACTGCTTTCGTACCAAAGGCCAATGAGAATGGGGTTTCACCAGTTGATGATCAGGCCGTTGTTCTATAAGACCAGAGCACCCCGGGGAGTTCATCTTCCCAAGTACCTTTAGCCTTCTCTAACCTCTTCTTCAAAGTGTTCAGTATCGTTTTATGCCCCAATTCTTGCATAAATTTTGAAAATGATGGCTAACGAATTGTGATCCATTATCAGTTATGATTTCTCTGGGTATGCCGAATCGACATATCATATTCTTCCAGATGAATGTCTGTGCCTCCTTGTCGCGTATCCTAGCGAATGATTCTGCTTCGATCCACTTCGAGTAGTCATCCGTCAGCACAGGCATGAAACTCGATGACCTGGGGCGATTGGGAGTTTCCCCACGATGTCCATTCCCCATTTCATGAACGATCAGAGAGATATGATAGGATTGAGTCTTTCTGGTGGGAGATGTGAGACGGGAGAAAACCTTTGACATTTTCACATTTCTTTGTGAACTCTACTGAGTCGGACCTCATCGTAGGCCAATAGTAGCCTGTCGAATGGGCTCGTAGTGCCAAAATCCTACCTCCAGAATGATTCCCACATTCCCCTTCATGTAGTTCCGTCAACACATGTCGCGCCTCTTCATTAGTGAAGCATCTCAGGTACGGTTCGGAAAATGATATTTTTAGCAACCGACCGTCGAATATAGTGAACCTTGCAGACTGCCTCTGGATTTTTCTGGCCTGGAGTTTGTGTTCTGGGAGTCGTCTTCTTGTAGATACTTGATTATCGGTGTCATCCACGGGTCGGCTGAATAGATTGAGACGATATTTTTCTCTTCTTTCCAAATTGCTGGCCAATTCAAGTACACTACCAGTATTGATCATGGTTTTTCTCCTTCGAACCAAAGGTGGCCAGTGCATTCACTTAGGAATTCTCGCTTTTTAGGACTTGGGTTATAGTGAGTTCCTCAAATGTCGACTGAATATCTCTTACATTTTGCAAATAGGTTGCCATATGTGGATCTCTCACGTGATACGATCCCGGAATCTGATTGACAATCAGTTGTGAATCAGACTTTACTTCTACCTTTTTAGCACCGAGTTCCTTGGCCAAGGATAACCCCACAATCAACGCTTCATATTCCGCTTCGTTGTTGGTGACTCTGAAACCGCATTTGATTGCTTGTTACCGAATGTCGCCCTCCGGAGTGGTAATCATTATGCCCAGGCCACAACCCTTTTTGTTACTAGATTCGTCGATAGTAAGTTTCCATGGAATGGTCGAACGGATACAACAGACTTCTATTTCAGCTGCAGCAAGTAGGCTGGGGGTAAATTCGGCTACGAAGTCCGCTAAGGCTTTTGATTTGACAGCAGTCCTGGGCTGGTATGTGATGTCGTGTTACCCAAGTTCAATTGTCCATTTCATCAGTCTCCCTGACAACTCTGGTTTATGGAGTATGCTCCTCAAAGGATACGCAGTGTACACCGTGATTGGATGCTCTTGAAAGTAGGGTCGAAGCTTTCTTGCAGCCGTTATCAAGGCGAACACCAATTTCTCCATTAGTGGGTAGCGTGGCTCTGCTCCCAGCAGCGCTTTACTCACGTAGTAGACTGGGAGTTATGCCTCCACCTCTTTTCTGATCAAGACTGCACTAACCGCGTGTTCTGAAACCCCCAGGTAAAGAAATAGCCTCTCATTGTCGAGTGGATTTGACAACAACGGTGGAGTGGTAAGATATCGCTTGAGTCCTTCCAAAGCTTCTTCACAAGTAGGATTCCACTCGAAGTTATTTTCTTTTTTAAGGCTGAGAAGAACATAAAGCTCTTGTATGTAGACTTTGAGATGAACCTGTTAAGTGCTGCTATCCTCCCTACTAGTCGCATGACGTCCTTTGGGCTCGAAGGAGAAGAGATTGCAATGATAGACTTGATCTGCTCTGGATTTGCTTCTATTTCATGTCGAGTGACCACGTAACCTAGGAATTTCCCTGAAGCAACATCAAAAACACATTTAGTAGGATTTAAATTCATTCCGTACCTGTCCATTATGTCGAAGGCTTCTTTCAGGTGCTCGAGATATTGTTCAGATTTAGAAGACTTCACCAACATGTCGTCTATGTAAACCTCCATTGTCTTCCCAATTTGCTTGGAGAATATTTTATTGACCAGACGTTGATATGTGGCCCTAGTATTTTTCAGTTCGAATAGCATAACCTTGTAGCATTATATGCCACGGTTGGTGATGAAGGTTGTCTTTTCTTGGTCGTCTGGATGCATGAGGATTTGATTGTAGCCTGAATATGCATCCATGAAACTCAATAATTCATGCCCCGCTGTAGCGTCGACCATTGAATCTATGTGTGGTAGAAGGAATGAATCTTTTGGACAGGCTTTGTTTAGATCCGTAAATTCGATGCAAACTCGCCACTTTCCATTCTTCTTTCTGATGATAACCACGTTGGTAAGCCACTCCGGAAACTGAACTTCCCTGACAGCTCCATTCTGTAACAATTTCTGAACTTCCTCATCAATGATTTGATTTCTTTCTGGGGTGAACTTCCTTCTCTTCTGCCTGACCGGGGTGTAGTCTGGATCTACATGGAGTTCATGAGTAATCAACTCGGGGTCGATTCCCGTCATGTCTTTGTGAGACTACGCAAAATTATCATGTCGCCTCTTCAAGAATTCGATCAATTCCGCTCTTATCTCGGGATCTAAGTTTTCTCCAATCTGTGCCTTATGATCTGTCTGTTGAGGGTGAATCTGGATCTCATTAAGCTCCTCTAGGCTTGATAGTGTCGGCTCTGCGTTGAGAGACCTATTCTGTAATTGCTAAGCAGACTCGGTTTTCACCTTCAAGGTTGTCTGGTAGCAGCTCCTGGATGCGGATCTATAGCCTTTAATCTCTTGAATCCCTCATCTAGTAGGGAACTTTAGAACTTGGTGATAGGTGGAAGACACCGTCCTCATTTCATGAATCCAAGGTCTGCCCATAATGAGATTGTAGGTTGAGGGGCTATCTAAGACCAAGAACGTGGTCATTTTGTTGACTCCCGTGACGTAGACTGGGAGTGATATTTCCCCAATTGTGAATTTTTTTCTCCACTAAATCCAATCAACATCGTCGTCTTTCTATTAATCTTCTCCAACTCGGCCCCATGTCTGCGAGGGCTGCGGCGAAAATGATGTTAGTTGAAGACCCCGAGTCGACCAATACTCGTTTGATCATAAAGTTTGCCACTTGCAAAGAGATAACTAGTGCGTCATGGTGTGGATTCAAATTACAGGAATCTCCATCGTCTGGGAACTCCATAGTTAAGTTTGTAAACATCCTCTCCACTGACATTGTAGTATGGGGAATACTATTTGCAAGAGCTCTTGAATATTGTTTGACCGCTGAATAGGACACACCACTAATTTCTGATCCTCCCGAAATAACATTAACCGTGTTGTTAATTGGTGGAGGTGGGGGCAGAGCCTTTCCTTGATCGTCTCTCTCATCTCTTCGTGTCAATGTGGCTTTCCCTTTCTCCGTGAGCAAATCCCTGAGAAATCCATTGTTTAACAGCTCCAGTACCTCCAATGTCAATGCTACACATTCTGCCGTCGTATGGCCGTAGTCTCGATGGAACTCACACCACTTTCTGGTGTCTTTTTTTGCGGAGCTCTCCCTAGAGCGTGGGGGCCATTTTACCTCGTTTCCCATTTTCTTGAGGACCGAAACCAATTCCCCCGGGGAAATCATAAAATTGTAGTATGGGAGCCTAGGTCTGCTTGCTGGCACTTCCTTCCGATTTTTGTAAGGTCGTGGTCGCCTATCGAAGTCTTTGTGGAAAGGTCTATGCTCCATTCTCTGTTGGATTTTCCTTTCTGTGGGGTGACGATGGACTATGTCGCGCCGCTTGGAGGCAGCAAGCGTTCTATGATTCTGCGAGCCGGAGGTGTTATCTGTTCTTTTATTTCTCTTGTAATATTCCCATATTATTTCAATCTGGGCCCGTGCCATGGTCTGTTCCATTGTGTAGCATCAAAACTTGGTAAGTTTTTTTGTAGAGACCACTGTCGTAGAGCAGTCAATTCCGGAAGGCCTCCACTAGTGTAGGTTGGTGGAGATCTGGAATATTTATTATTTCTTTGTTGAAGCGAGCTACGTAGCTCTGCAATGACTCCCCTCTCATTTGTTGGATGGTATTGAGATCATCTGTAGTATTCTCAAGCTTACAGGAACTCGCAAAATGTTGCAAAAACTTATCTGCTAATTGTTGGTATGACTCGATGGATCTGTAGAGTATGTTGACGAACCAGGTGAGGGCTGGTCCTGCCAACATTTCTTTGAAGCCTCTACACATTCCAGCCTCCCATTGGCTTGGTGCCAAACCAGTTGACATCATCTTATACTTGTAGTGTACTACATGGTCGTCTGGATCTGTGGATCCGTCACATAGCTTCATTTCGGGCGGGCTAAACTTTCGAGGCAGTTCAACAGCTACGATTGTCTCCATGAATGGAGTATCAGAAATTGTTCCATCTCTACTATTCCTAATTGGCAGCCTTACCCCCGGTATTCTGGACATGATTGCTTCTTTAAACTCCGTCGTTTCTCTTCTTATAGTGGATGCAACTTGCTGAGTTTGGTCGAGAGAGGAAGTCAGGGGATTCCTCGATCCATGGGAACAAGTGGGTTGTCGTCAACCAGCCCATCATATGCTGGTGGGACTGTTGGATTGCTTGGATTTTGGTTTGATTAGGGATGTCGTGACTTTGAAAACTTGAGGATAACTGCTCCAGTTCCTTCTGTAGACTCACATTGGAGTTTCGCATGGTCAGATTCTCATATTCTAAAGCTTGTAATCGTTCCTCGAGCATGGCTAATTGTGCCGCCATTGGGTCTGGCGTCTGTTCATTGCCAGTTGCCATTAGCAATCATTTTGTAGAGAGTGAATTGAGTGCTCTTCGTTATAATTCGCTAAGGCTCTACGGTGGGTGCCAAATTATGGATACGAGTTTTCACCTGAGACCCACAATTGAGAATCTGGATTTATGGGCAAGAGCGAACCTGCAAAACAAGGGTAGTATGAGCGAGGAGTACTGCCCACCGGTGTGGTGGAAGCTATAGGCTCTCCGACGCCCAAGTTAGTAGTGTGGTTAGGACTGAAGTATGGAGAATAAGGCCTGAAGTTACCTCTATCTTTGTTTGCCGTGAGGGTAGGGTGCTGTTATTTCTCTGGTGATATGCTGTAGAACTGTGTCAAAAATGTTGGATACCCTTCATTGCCATGACCATTCTCTTTTATAAGTCCTCTGGTGTGGGTCATTTACTTTTATTTTGGCCGTTGGAGCTTCTGTAACAGTCAACTTTGTGGAGGATTTATAAGCTTTAGGCTTTTCTTAACTTGGTAACTGTAGAGTCTGTAGGTCCTCTTGAACTGGTCTCTTGATGATATTGGGCTTAGGCTTGTGAGGCCTCTTGGTCTGATATTGGTTCTCACATTGGACTTACTACTGGGTTTCGGATTTTGTGGTTGACCCTGAAACGAAATATCGTTTTTACCTTTGGGCCCAAATTTGGCCATACACAATTAAGATGATGAATGTTTAGAATCTATTACTGGATAGAGGGGATTTTGAATAGATCTAGAGAATATAACATAGGTGTTTTATAGAGTTCGAGAGAATATATAAATTATTTTGAAGTCGTTAACATAGAATCACAAAGCATAACAAGTTGTTAGCTATTAGATTTTTATAGAGATATTGAAGTCTGTAGTTGATGATATTTTCACTGATACTCGAGAGAGAGATTAGATATTTTCGGAGTCTTGACTTATAAACAATATAACTGAACAAAGTGGCATGGAAAATACATAGGCGACATCTAAGTGAAATCAGGATCTAGAATCTCTATCGTATTATTCCATCCTATATGAATATTTTATTTATTTAATTAAGTCTTTGTTAATTCTCGTCTAAATAAAGTTAGGATTATCAATTATAGTATTTGGTGCGAGTTAACACAATCCATGTGGGTTCGACACTCTTTCACTGATTTATAGTAAAACTTGACACCGTACACTTGTTGTACGATATAAAATATCACAGTAAGTTTTTGGCGCCGTTGCCGGGGATTATTTGTTTAATTCACATTAATACTATTACCAAGTAATCTTAGTTTTAATTTAGATTTTAATTTTAATTTTAATTTTTAGTTTACTTTTGTTTTGTATTTATTTTGTTTTTATTTTTTTATTGATTTTTTTTCTTTTTCCTTTTGTGCTTCAGTGAATGCGAAGATCCACAAGTCTTGACTCGCTCATGTTTGATCCTGAAATAGAAAGAACAGTGAGAAGACTAAGGAAAGAAAGAAAAACTGCAAAAGAAGCAATGGCGGCTTGTAGGACACAGAAATCGGTGACGTTGTTCTAGGCTCTCGGCCCGGTCGAGAGTACAGAGTAGCCCGGGAGGGACTAAACCGGAAAATAAAAAAGTCGCCACCCAGTGTGAACTGGGAAATGATTTAAGGCCGCACTCACCCCTCGCAAGGGAAGACCTCAAACCGTTGGGTTCAGAATGGTCCTTTACTTATGCCACTTGTAATGAACGGATTTATGCGATAATATAACCGAGTTTACGCAACATACATACGCAAGAATAACCTATATCTAAGTTTGCATGCATAAAAGTAAATCGACATAACGGTAAGCACACAATTTCATGAACATATTAAATACGGAAACATAAATAAATAGTAATTGTCTAAACATAAACATTGAAGAGATATAATTAAGCTCATAATGCGAAAGAAATAACTAAATCATGCATGGGAATAATGTGCTATTCCTAACGAACCATGGATAAACACAAGATTAGACAAAATGAAATATGTATGTTTCTCAAGTAGTACGTGGAGTTGTATCCCAAGTCCAGACCACACTACCGTCCATTCGGATTCAGCTACTGAATTTACGTCTGGGTTTTCATCCGATATACCACAAGAGATAGCACAAAATCATCCATCCAACAACAATGACATACATAAACCAACAAGATGCATGCAGAGAAATACTAATAAATAATTGAAAAAGATAAACGAGAGTAAAAAAAGGGTGCCCTTAGGTCTTACCTTTTAAGTCGCCTCTTGGAAGTGCGTTACGTGGCCGTTGGAAGGGTTAATGCTCTGCAACTCCTCCGGTTCACTGGTTCAATATTTTCCTTCGTTGCTTCACTGTTTTAGGCTACTGTTTTCTCTATTTTACTGCTGTTTTTGGTCGTTGTTTTTTGTTACTGTTTGCGGTATTTAGAGGCTGTTTTGGATGACTGTTTGTACTGTTTTTATGGGGTTTCAGGGGTGCAGTTTGTGCGGTATTTAGGGTGCAGTTTGGGGCTGTTTGTGCGGTAAATTGGGGGGTTTCAGGGGTACTGTCTTGCGGTATTTAGGGTGTAGTTCGGTGGACTATTTTTCGGTATTTAGGGTGCAGTTCGGTGGACTATTTTGCGGTATTTAGGGTGCAGTTTGGTGGACTATTTGTGCGGTTTTGGAGGGCTTTGTGGGCTGCAGTTTCATGGAAATGCATGGGGTTTTTAGGATGCAGTTTTCGATGATTGAAGGGTGTTTGGTGGTGTTTCTGCGGTGATGGAGGACTAGTTTGGTGGATTGTTTTTCACGGGAAGGGAGACTATTCTCTTGTCTTGGACGTGAATGTCTAGGGGCTTAAGGGTTTGGTTTGTGCTCCTTTTG
The DNA here is from genome assembly GCA_019454045.1 of Zanthoxylum bungeanum. Taxonomy (NCBI): domain Eukaryota; kingdom Viridiplantae; phylum Streptophyta; class Magnoliopsida; order Sapindales; family Rutaceae; genus Zanthoxylum; species Zanthoxylum bungeanum. The sequence continues at coordinate 24,094 of SKCR01014330.1, read as the reverse complement.
ATAAGAAAGGATTAGGGTTGTCCTTATTTGGATAGGAAAGAAATCATGCAATCATGGGGGGTATCTTCAATTAGTGTGTTATAAGGAAAAGATCTATTCAATTTAGGAAGATGATTTGTTTTAGTTTAGGAAAGGGATTTATAGGATTTGATTTGATTTATTTAATTTAGGCATGTGATTTATTTAAATTAGGAAGGTGATTTGTTGGTTTTTTTTTAACATGTGTTTAATGTGTTGGATATTTTTTTTGGATTGGGCTTGGAGGCTTGTGGGCGTGTGGGATGGCTCTTTGGTGGGCTTGGTGTGTGGCTTGGTGGTGTGTGGCTTGGTGTGTGGCTTGGTGTGGGATGCGAGGATTTTTGGGTCGAGTCTAACAGTTAAAGCAGAGATTAATCGAGCGAACCCGAGGCTAAGAAAACGAATAAAATCTAGCAAGGTATTGAGTTTTCCCTTCCGACGTCCGTTTCCCACGACTTCCGTAACTTAAAGGGTAGTGCCTCCATACGAGGCTCATCATCGGGTCTTATGCAAAAATGCAGTGCCTACACGGTTGAAAATATAGAGAACAACCCACGCTAGGTGGCAATCATATATCACTTCAAACAGGTCATAGATGATACTTATTCTGGGATTGCCCATCAACCAATCAACACCAACAATTTTGAGATAAAACCTGCATTGATCAACATGGTACAAATGAATCAGTTTGGGGGTTCAGCTGTAGAAGATCCCAACTTGTACTTAAGGATGTTCCTGGAAATCGGAGATACCATAAAGATGAATGGCATGAGTAAAGAGGCTATTAAGCTATGCTTATTCTCATTCTCTTTACGGGATAAAGCGTGAGATTGGCTGCAATCAATACAAACAGGAAGTATCATGACATGGCAGGATATGACCATGAAATGTCTTGATAGGTTCTTTCCACCAGCTAAATCAGCTCAGCTAAGGGCATAAATTAGTATATTTAAGTAGCTGGAGACTGAGACTTTATATGAAGTATATGAGAGCTTTAAGGATCTACTCCGAAGATGCCCACAACATGATTATGTAGACTGGGTACAGATTCGGTTGTTCTATAATGGGCTGAATGGTTTGAATAGGACTGTGGTTGATGCAGCAGCTGGGGGAGCTCTATTCAATAAATCAGCTGAGGACGCCTACAATCTGTTAGAAGAAATGGCCATTAACCATTTTCAATGGCCAAGTGAACGCACTACAGTGACCAAAGTGGCTGGAATATATGAAGTTGACCCTCTCGTGGCACTAACAGCACAGATTTCCACCATATCTACTCAAGTAGCAGCCCTCACAAATCCACGAGTACCATCTATTGAATCAACGACGAATACAAATATGTTGTTATCGGAAGGAAACCCGAACTTTGAGCAAGTCTAATATATGAACAATCAGAACTTCAACAGCTATAGAGGCAATCATGTGCCTAACCGCTATCATCCAAACCTGTCATATGCTAATACAGAGAATGCCTTGCAGCCTTCATCGGGATTTGACTATCAAATAGCTGAACATAAATCTTCCTTGGAAGATTTCATGAGCACATTTATTGCTAATACTTCAGCGAGGTTTGAGAAGAATGAAGCAAGACTGAACAATATTGAGACACACATGGAAAATAACAGGGCAACAATGAAGTCCTTAGAAACACAGATTCAGCAGATTACTTCCTCTATGACCAAACAGCAGTAAGGGGTATTTGGATAAACTGCCACAGTTGCCAAGCTATCTTTTTCATGTCAAAGCAATCAGTGGATACAAGAGAAGAAGCTACCAAGACCACCATTTGGGTGGTTGCATCTGGCTGAAGACGTTAAACTTAGCGCTAGCGGGGAGGCAACCCTTGTATTTATTTTATTATTATTTCCTTTATTTTATTTTTTAATTATTATTGTGTGCTATTGTTTATTTTTTCGTTTGCATGTTATTTATATAGGTAGCATGAAACACACAAATTCTGACAAGCAGGAGCCTGATCAACTCCATGCACGGTAGTGTTGTTCCTCACTCTTGTTTATTTATATTTATCTTACATTGAGGACAATGCAAGTTTTAAGTTTAGGGGTGTATGCATGTAGTTGTTCCTGCTATTCTACTATTCTAAAATTTTTTGTTTTGTTTAATATCTTTGATTGTAAAGCATAGTCTAATGATGAATTTGTTTGATTTAAATGAAATTTTAGAAACGATAAGTCCCAATTGATTTTTATCTGATGCCTTGAGTAGATGATCTAGGTTAGACTCGTAAGCACTTAATAATAGATTTTTAGCAGTAAGAACTTAGGTAGTTGGCGAAGTGTCTAGTTGAAGAAATTATTTGCCGATGAATGACCGTTTGCTTAGATATCTATCTCAATATGATGGTATTATGATGTATGGTATGATAAAAAAAGGAAACCACCTATAACCGATAAGCGTGAAGCTACCTATGGGCGAGTGTTAGGACCACCAGAAGGAGAATTGCTACGTTAAATGGTAGATGTGTTGAAAAAAATGAAAAAAAATGAAAAAAAAAACACGAAAAAGAAGAAAATAAAATCATACCATACTAAGCAAAGAAAGGCAAATGCAGAATAAATTTGAGATATCTAGGTTGGTTTGACCCATCGGATCTCAATTTTTAAGATGAAATCATCGAGTTAGCTTACTTGGAATCGAGCTGTGAATGAACCTGTACACACACACTGTGAGTCTGGCTTAGATGGTTTATTTAAGAATTTGGATTTTAGTCGCAATTGCATACTTTGAAGGTTCTTTGATTTCATTAACAAGCATTATTTGATGACTTTCGTGATTATTTTATTTTTATTTTTTTATTTTTATATTTTAACATGATTGTGTGTGAATGACGTTTGTGGGTGTCGTCGCTGAAAGCCCTCATGAGACTATAACTCGTCCACTAGGGTCGCCTAGGGGTTTAAAGGCTTGTTGCATATGCTAAATGCAATCGTGAACCCTACGAAAGTGGCCTAGTTAATTTTTTTAATTTTATTTAGTCTTTTTCTCGGGACTAGCAAAATCTTAAGTTTGGGGTGTTTGATAAGTGCGGTTTATACCCACTTATTCATGTACTATTAGCTTATTATTTTTTATTTTCCATATCATTTAATGTATTTTATAGTTCTTTTATGTTTTATTTGTAGGAAGCATCAATACATGGATCTTGGAATATTTACACGTGTTTTGGGACCATACAGATGTATCGGAAGCACGCGGGAAGAGCAGAAAAGTGGAATCCAACAACCAGCCAGACAAGCGTGTGTCACGACGCGCCATGCGTGCGCGTCGCGACGCGACTTTGCTGTTGACCCTCATACAAAATCCAGAGAAATTGGTGCCGTGGCGCCCCGCAGCGACTCAGAATGCTGAATTTAGGGTTTTTACATGCCCAATGACTCCAAGGCTCTATTATAAATACATTAGTTCGTCTTAGACTAAAAGGAGGAGGCTAATACACAACATAAAACACCAAAATACATATTTTAGAGAGATCCAAGGAGGATGATTGAAGAGCGACAAGAGAAGATGAAGGCGATGACGTCCGAAGGGAAGAGATTCAATTCGGGTTTTATCTCTTTTGTTTTCTTTCTTAGAACTCTAATGATTTCCATTAGATTCATGACTTTGTTTTCATTGTTTTTATATATTGTCATAAACTAAACTCCTTAATTCTCGAGAATGATGTAACTGATGCTTGAATCTTTATATTGATTGTCGATATTGTTATGAAGTTTTATTGAGTTATTTATATTCTTTTGAGTTTAATGCTTCTTGGTTGCTGGCAACAATTAAGATGATGAATGTTTAGAATCTATCACTCGAGAGAGGGTTTTTGAATAGATCTAGAGAATATAATCTAGGAGTTTTATAGAGTTCGAGAGAATATATAAATTCCTCTGAAGTCGTTAACATAGAATCACAAAGCATAACGAGTTGTTAACTACTAGAATTTTATAGAGTTATTGAAGTCTGTAGTTGATGATATTTTCACTGATACTCGAGAGAGGGAGTAGATATTTTCGGAATCTTAACTTATAAACAATATAACTGAACAAAGATTAATTGGCATGACAAATACATAGGCGACAGCTAGGTGAAATCAGGATCTAGAATCTCTATCGTATTAATCCCTTATATATAAATATTTTTATATTTTATTTATTTAATTAAATCTTTGTTAATTATATTCTAAATAAAGTTAAGATTATCAATTGTAGTATTTAGTGGAGTTAAAATAATCCCCGTGGATCCGACACTCCTTCACTGATTTATAATAAAACTTGACACCGTACACTTGCAGTACGATATAAAATATCACAACATGTACTTAGAAGCATATTGATCAATCAAATGTATTTGGAAACACTGATGACTATTTAATCACATGCATTTGGAAGCTTTGATTATTATTCAATCACATTCATTTGGAAGCTTAATGACTTCCTCAAACCCCTCCAAAAATATTATCATCAGGGTGTACATTTTCTGATGATGTTTTCTAACATCTCTCTCACATACATGATATGATCAACAATTTTTGTTATCTATACAAGAATAATTCATATTTAGTAATTATATCGTACGACCAGCTTACTTCGAGAGCTTACTTGCTATACATCTGTTAGGAATATATAGCTACTCGAATAATGGATAGAACCATGGTGAATTAAGTATGCAGTATCCTCGATCATTTATCACATTACATTTCTCTTTATCTCTTTTCGAATATAATATTTATTTTATATTCACAATCATGTTTGATCACATAGAATAACATAATTAGTCGACCAGTGAATACGAGCTAATGTGAAATTACTTATATAATGATCTTTCTCTTTTCTCGAATCTATTAACCTTGATTCAATTCACTTTTTCAGAGATGTTCTTCTGGATCGAATCTCTCATGATCTTTCAGTAACACTCCAAGATAGCGATCATCAATTCTAATTTTTGAGAAGCAGACAATAATTTAAATGGTACAAAGTGAGATTGAAATAATCTCAAGGGTCTCACACAATATCAAGTCCGAGATCTTTACTTGTATTACCCTTATTAGTCGCGATTGTACTAATGGCATGAAAATATATGCTACAATATTCCTTCATTTCCTGTGGAGCGTATGTCTCATAAAATACCGTACAGATGATAGTTCAGACAAACACGATGTCTAATTCACTTATGACATTAAGAAAAATAAGGTGAAATGAACTTATTCACCTTAGGTTATATCACAGAGAAAATGACCACATAACGACATTACTTAATTTTCAAGCTTGAGCTCACTAAATTATCACTCAGATAATTAGCTTAAAAATTTACCCATCATCTCCCATTAACACAAAGTAATGGAGGTAATTGCCCATGTGAGAGGGCCAATCATTCATTTGTCTGAAATATTTCTCATACTAACTAATAGTATATTTGTTCAAACATATATCAACATAGTAACATGTAAGCATTGAACAAAAATATCAATGAGTATTAACATTAGTAAACATTATTGGAAAAATAACACATTATAAGATGTAAGTACATTAACATCTACAATCCCTGAGATTTTACTTGTCTAACAAAGGCATCTTTAGGAACATGTTTGGTCAATGGATCTGCTATCGTCTCTTGCGTAGAAATGTACTTCATATTGACCTCTTTTCGTGCAACTATGTCTTTTATACAGTTATATTTGTAATCTATATGTTTCATTTTACAATGGAATTTTGGGTCTTTTGTGTAGGTTATTGCTGCTTCACTATCACAGTTAACTAATATTGGACCAGAAGCATCATTTGACATACCCAAATGATCCAATAACCTTTTCAACCACACAATTTCTTAAACTGCAGATTAAAATTTCACAAATTCAGCCTCCATTGTGGATAAGGCTATACAAGATTGTTTCCTACTACTCCACGTTATGGCACTATTGTTTATTAAGAAAATAAAACTGGAGGTAGATTTTCTTTCATCTAAATCTCCTCCTCAATTAACATCGGTATAACCTCGCAATCGCAGATCATTCCCTTGATAGCATAACGAGTAATCGGTTGTCCCTTTCAGATACCTAAATATTCTTTTAACTGCTTTCCAATGTGTTTGTCCTAGATTGGATTGATATCTACTTACCATTCTAACAACGAAACATATATCATGTCTCGTACACAACATTACGTACATTAAGCTTCCAGCTGCACTTGTGTAAAGAACTTTCTTCATTTATTCATTTTCATGTGGAGTTTCAGGACACATTCTACGACTCAAAGCTTTCATTTTCTTGATATGAGTATCAATGGATTTGCAAGCTTTCACTTTCAATAAATTTCTTTCCTTATTAGATAAGAGTCTTCCTTATTAACTTTAATTCTAAACTTATAAAAGAGGACCTCTATTGAACTGAAAGGAGAAAGAACGATAGTGAAGGAACAAAACCTAAAAACAGAGAGTGTTAAACACAAAACTCTGCCAAAACACAGCAACCCTTAAATTCATTTCTAGCAAAAAGATCCAGTAACCAATTAAAACCTTTAGAGGTATTTTCGGAACTGAATAATGCTTAATGTACGACCTGAGGGCCTTCAAATCGTAAACTCTACATCTTAATTTTATAGTTTGGTTGACGCCGTATATCCAGCCAGACATCTTGTATGTTCGGCCAGTCAAACGTAAAATTGTCATACAGAAAATCCAGTTGTACGAACCACTACATCTGGCCGTCTATTTTTCGTCGTATATAGGATGGAAGCCCTGACTTAAATTCTACAGCCGATTCTGAATGGACGGTAATATGATCTGCACTCGGGATACAACTCTATGTACCATAAGAAAATAGTTATGCCCGGTCTTGTATTTATATTTATTAATATGTTTTTGTTTCCTTTATAATTAATTAATTACTTATTTATTGATGTTACTGTTTCACTCTTGATCTAATCGTTTCCGATGTTGTTATGGTTGTTATCTGGACATAATTTCACATCTCATATCCTTATAGATTAAGCAGTAAGTCCGACTAGACTTCAAGCAAGTCTAGTCGGACATATATGGACAATATGTATCCGGCCGGATCAGATATATGTCCGGTCCAATTTATTTTGTTCGTTATTATTACCGTTCCTTTATTAATTTTATGGATGCTGACCGGCGTAAACACACACGTATAACGCAAGCGCACATATCGTTCAAGTAGTATAAAAATATCGATCCCACGAGGACTTAATATCTAATCTATTAATTTTATGAGGTCAAATGATTACTAGTATATAACAGGTTGTTTGATTGATTTGAAATGGTGACGATTCTAAATTTAAAAACAAGTAAATAAAATGGTTCGAAAGTAGGTTTTAAGAAAATTCAATATTAAAAACTATCTAGGGTTGTGATTTCTTCCAATATCATTTTAAAGATGAAGTGATTATCTTAAAGTTGGGTAATATATTGATTTATTAACCTGGAACACTAAATTATGTGTAAGCCTCTATCGATGGTCAGACACAAATACCCAGTTTAACCCAATTGAACCATATGTCTATGTCAACCAAATTATCTGGATTCATTAAGTTTAAGTTCCAATTATGGCTACCCCCCCCGACAGGTATATGTCTATCCTGTAAGGAAATCTATTAAAGGGTTATCTATCCTCAAGGAAGATCGTGGACTATTGAGTCTAAGGTCTTAAACTTAAAATATCTATGTCTAGTTCATTTTAAGTTTCCCAGTTCAATTTTATTAATGGCCAGTTAATGAAAAAGCATTAAGATTAAGACTCAATAAATAAATCTTTATATTACCCAAGCTATAATCTAACCCCTTATAAACCGGTGATATTGGATTTCATCACAACCCCAGATAACTGGCTTAGTTACGACACATATTTACGGGTAGTAAAAATTTAAATAAAATAAAAGACATAAAGTAAAATACTAAAAATTAAATACTGAAAAGTAATTGCTGAAAAGTAAAAAAAATAAAAGTAAAAGTAGAAAGTAAAAAGTAAAAAGTAAAAAAAATAAAAGTAAATTACTGAAAGTAAATTGCTGAAGAATAAATTGTTGAAAAGTAAATTGCTGAAATTAAATAAAGTAAAAGTACAATAAAAGAAAATGCTGGGGTTAGAGGATCAACTTTTATTACTACTATTTTAGATATCTCCCTTAATATAATATATTAACTTTACGTGATAATTACCAACTAGCCATAAAAGCGGTATCCTGATTAAGTCAAATTAATAATTAATTACCAACAGACCAACTAGGCGGTATCCATACTTAGTCAGGTTAAAACCAATTTATAATTAATTACCAACCGAATTAATATAGCGGTATCCTCATTAAGTCAAGTTTTAAATAGTTTATATATTATAATTAAGGGAGATTGATCTAAATAGCAATAATAAAAGCTTTAACTTTCACCCCAGCAAAGGGGAATTACCTCCTCATTGCTTGAAAAATAAAAACTGCAAAAGTAAAGAAAGGAAATGATTGTACGTCAAAGTAAATTGCGGAAAGTAAAAACTGAAAATAAAGAAAAGAAAGTGCGAAAGCAGAAATTAATTACTGAAAGCTATAAATAAATAAACAAGATACAATCTTCTTATTTATTCTTTAGGAATTTCAAAGAAGAAAGTATGAATTTTACAAATGAAATGGCTTGGTATTTATAGGCAAAATTTTGCCTCCATCAAATCATCCACCAAATCAATTATTAATTGCTCCACTAATTACTTCACTAATTGCTCCACCAAATCCATTATTAATTGCTCCACTAATCTCTTATCATGTTTGGTGATGATTTGATAATTTTTATTATTTATTTATTAATTTATTTTCTTGCTTTGAAAATGATTGAAAGTGACTTTAATAATTACATACAACACACTTCTGGATGGTTCATCAATTTCGGGCATGAAATCTTCAGAATTCGAAATTATTTTGTCTTTAAAATCTGTAGATCTTTGAGTCTTCTTTAATCTGGAACTTGAATCAGCTCAATCCGATATCGGAGTAAAAGGTTATGCCCAAATTACGACAGATGCACAAAACATGAATTTCCAAAACTGCACTTCGTTAAAACGCCCTTTCAAGTTTCCAATCTCCAAAATTAATATGTCAAGTCCAATTTTTGCCCTTATTTGACCCATATTTTGTCCTAAATTATTTCATTAAGTCCCAATATTATTTTATCTGTAAAATAAACTAAAACACATCAAAAAGTTCATCAAACCCGAGAAACTAAACAAAATATTAAGTAAAATGGGCAGTAAATATTGATATATTTTCCGCTCATCACACCCCCAAACCTAAAATTTTGCTAGTCCTCAAGTAAAACAACAAAATAAAATATAAGAAACAATTAAAATTAAACTAAGCCACTTTCGTAGGGATCACGGTTGCATTTAGCATATGCAACAAGCCTTTAAACCCCTAGGTGTCCCTAGTGGACGAGTTATAGTCTCGTGAGGGCTTACATCAACGATACCCACAAACTTTTTAAAAAGTAAAAAGATATAAAACTAATGCACACAAAATCAAAAGAGAAGAGAAAATAGAATAAAGAAGTTAGTGACTAATCAGGTGAAACTTCTACTCCAAGTCAATAGTTGTTTTGTTTCATTCTAATTACCGAATAAGTAAATTCTCCGATTATTTTTACCATTCTCCATATACACAGTCGACAAAATATTTAATCAACTCATTTTTGCCCACAACAGTCACAAATGTAGTTGATAAGAGAGTAATATTTTTGTCATAAAGTTTTATCAGAATTCACATCTTTTTGCATCAATGGAATAATTTTTCTGATTTTTCTGATTTTTTTCTTTGATTTTTCTCTATTTTTTATTTATATATAATATCTTTCATCTATGTAATGAGTGTTAGGTCGGTGGCTCCCAAACCAGTTGGCTTTAGGGCACCAGGTGTTAAGACACTCCTACAGACTTAATTACTCAGACTTCAGAGATATATATTGTCAACCAAATTATCTGGATTCATTAAGTTTAAGTTCCAATTATGGCTACCCCCGCCCGACAGGTATATGTCTATCCTGTAAGGAAATCTATTAAAGGGTTATCTATCCTCAAGGAAGATCGTGGACTATTGAGTCTAAGGTCTTAAACTTAAAATATCTATGTCTAGTTCATTTTAAGTTTCTCAGTTCAATTTTATTAATGGCCAGTTAATGAAAAAGCATTAAGATTAAGACTCAATAAATAAATCTTTATATTACCCAAGCTATAATCTAACCCCTTATAAACCGGTGATATTGGATTTCATCACAACCCCAGATAACTGGCTTAGTTACGACACATATTTACGGGTAGTAAAAATTTAAATAAAATAAAAGACATAAAGTAAAATACTGAAAATTAAATACTGAAAAGAAAATTGCTGAAAAGTAAAAAAAAAATAAAAAGTAAAAGTAAAAAGTAAATTACTGAAAGTAAATTGCTGAAGAATAAATTGCTGAAAAGTAAATTGCTGAAATTAAATAAAGTAAAAGTACAATAAAAGAAAATGCTGGGGTTAGATGATCAACTTTTATTACTACTATTTTAGATATCTCCCTTAATATAATATATTAACTTTACGTGATAATTACCACCAGCCATAAAGGCGGTATCCTGATTAAGTCAAATTAATAATTAATTACCAACCGACCAACCAGGCGATATCCATACTTAGTCAGGTTAAAACCAATTTATAATTAATTACCAACCGGCCAATATAGCTGTATCCTCATTAAGTCAAGTTTTAAATAGTTTATATATTATAATTAAGGGAGATTAATCTAAATAGCAATAATAAAAGCTTTACCTTTCACCCCAACAAAGGGGAATTACCTCCTCATTGCTTGAAAAATAAAAACTGCAAAAGTAAAGAAAGGAAATGATTGCGCATAAAAGTAAATTACGGAATGTAAAAACTGAAAAATAAAGAAAAGAAAGTGCGAAAGCGGAAATTAATTACTGAAAGCTATAAATAAACAAACAAGATACAATCTTCTTATTTATTCTTTAGGAATTTCAAAGAAGAAAGTATGAATTTTACAAATGAAATGACTTGGTATTTATAGGCAAAATTTACCTCCATCAAATCATCCACCAAATCAATTATTAATTGCTCCACCAAATCCATTATTAATTGCTCCACTAATCTCTTATCATGTTTGGTGATGATTTGATAATTTTTATTATTTATTTATTAATTTATTTTTTTGCTTTGAAAATGATTGAAAGTGACTTTAATAATTACACACAACACACTTCTGGATGGTTCATCCATTTCGGGCATGAAATCTTCAGAATTCGAAATTATTTTGTCTTTAAAATCTGTAGATCTTTGAGTCTTCTTTAATCTGGAACTTGAATCAGCTCAATCCGATATCGGAGTAAAAGGTATGCCCAAATTACGACAGATGCACAAAACCAAAACTGCACTTCGTTAAAACGCCCTTTCAAGTTTCCAATCTCCAAAATTAATATGTCAAGTTCAATTTTTGCCCTTATTTGACCCATATTTCGTCCTAAATTATTTCATTAAGTCCTAATATTATTTTATCTGCAAAATAAACTAAAACACATCAAAGCGTTCATCAAACCCGAGAAACTAAACAAAATATTAAGTAAAATGGGCGGTAAATATTGATATATTTTCCGCTCATCAGATGCATGCTTGATTGCTTGAAATATAAACTATTATGTGTGATTCATGCATTATAATACATATGGATCCTCTTTTGATCATGGATATTATACTGGTATCAGTAAAGGACCATTATGAACCCAAACATGGTTATGGTCGGACCTTGCGAGGGGTGTAGTGCAGTCTTAAATAATTCCAAGTATCTTATACTTGGTGGCAACTCCATTATTCTTTAGTTAGTCCCATGTGGGCTATCCATACTCTCTACAGGCTGCGAGCCTAATAATGTTGTGGTCGTCGATGTCATAGGCATAGCGGTAAACCATGCTTTGCTCTTACACGTATCATGAGTTTTATATTTTTAATCTAAAATCTCTCACTCCTTAGATGTTTTCTTTTCCGAATACATGCGTATAGGGAATCACTTAAGCAAATTATTATGTAATTCATACACAGAAAATCAGAATGATTCCAAGCGTCGATCACACTGATCATTTCGACATCATTTTCATTCTCTTTAGCCAGATGAGGCTGTTGGGTCGTAAACCTCATAAGGTCTAATATAGTCATCTAAAAGAATATCTTTTGTTCCTAGTGCTTGAAATTTTGTCTAGTGAATTTCTTAGGATTTTCAGCAGCTGGAATGAGAATTTATAAGAAGTTTTTAAAACTTGACATGAAGAGCAACTTTTTCAGCATGACCAGTTCATTAATTGCCAATGTTTACCATTGAAGAGGATAATGTTTTAAGATTGCCAGTATAATGAAAATATCAATAATAACAACATTAAATAATTACAACTTAAAGAAAATTTTAATTACAGTAGTCGTAGACGAAAAGAAATAGAAACATAAGAAATGATGAGTCTTGTGTATCATAGTCTTCTTGAAATATATTTGCCACCTATTTTAATGCTTAAGATTTGTCTGTCACATCCCAATTTACCCAGGATGTGATCGGCAGAAGATGACTTTACCATCTCCCTGAGCCTTAGACGTATACATACATGACATGACATGATCTATAACTGAACTATATGATCTTGGATACATGCATATCTGATATATAACTACACATGAATTACATGAAAATAAATTTGTAAATCATGATCTATACATTAAAGTCACTCGACATTTCAACCTAACGTAACAAATAATTAAACATATGGACCCTTAATATCATGTTCCAAATGACTGTAGCCAATATCCATCTTCTCCAAAATTTATCATCCACATGCACAAAATCCTGTAACGTAAAATTAAAAGTGGAAAGGTAAGTCATACAATCGACCTAGGGAGTGAATGTTGAAAATAAAATATTATATACGAGATTTGTATAAATAAACTCATCTCGACCAAGAATCGTGAAACTACACATTTATAAAGGCATGGTCATATTCCAAAGATCATGGACCTTTAACTGTAACATGAACTGAAAACTAAAAACGTGACCTGAAAACTATAAATGTGACATGACACTATAAACTTAAACTATAAATGTTGTAATCATGACTATAATTATAATATGTAGACTACAAGCATAACCAAAAGTGTGGAACATAAACTAAAAACATGACTGAAAGTTATAAACACGTATGTAAACTGTAAACATGATAACTTGACTGCAAACTGTAAACATGACTTGGAAACCGTACCATGAGCTGAAAATGGAATCATGAAATCTTAAACATGAATTGGAACTCTAAACATGAATTGAAAGATGTAAATATGAATCATAACTGTAAACATGAATCTATAAATTGATAACATGGACTAAAACTGTAAACATGAATTGTAGACCGAAAACATGGTCTGTATACTGTAAACGTGATATGAGATTGTGAAACATGAAAACCTAATTAACTTGAAAGTTTACATATGCAACGATTGAGATTGAGATGTCTCCCATGTATAGTCATATGTACCGGGATTCGGTCGTCACCCCTGTGTATGCTTGCATATGTTAAAAATATGAAAATCATAACCAGTATCATAATCTGATGGCATATAACTTACTTAGCAGGACCTTACAACGCATAAGTAGGAGAAGCTGAATTGTAATATGTAACCTACTTAATGGGAACCTGACAGCATATAAGCAGGAGAGATTGATCATGATCATGAAATAAGCTAATAGGGTTTCCAAATAACCATTAGGCAAGCTTGAAGCTGTAGCTGCGGGGACGGTACACTATTGGTGTTTTGAAAATAATTATTTATTTGTACTTGAAAATCGTGTATTGTAAAACATAAAACTTAAATTGAAATCTTGTAAATCATTAACTGAAAATCATGTAACATGAGCAGTAAGCATGGAACATAAAACATAGAAACATAATCATATCTAACACGTGAAATTATGCATCATAAACTGAAACGTGGGCTGTAGATTGTAGTTCATAACACTTAGAAACATAAATCATAGATTTTGACACATAAATTGGGATCGTGACTTCTGAAAACGTAAATCGAGGACAAAAACGTAAATTGAAATCATGTAACTCATAAACTAATAACTATATACCTGGACTGTAAACATGAAAAATATGAACTGAAAACATATAAATCATAGACTAAAAAATATATCACGTGAAAACGTAAACTATAAACTTGACACAAGGAGAGCATGAACTGAAAATTATAACCATGATGCATGGAAAATACAAAGTGTATTTATGTAAACATGACAAATGGAAAACATGAATTGAAAAATGTAAACATGGACTGCAGACTGAAATCATAAACTATAATCATGAAACATGACTTGCAAATCATGAAATGTAATTTTAAATTGTGGAATATAAGCTGAAAACCATGAAACATAATTGGAACTCATGAAACATAGATTATAAATCGTGACATATAACTGTAAATTATGAACTGAAATCTACGAATCATAATCTGTAACTGTGGGATTTGATGCATGTTTATAAAACATGACATGTATATCGTGAAATTTATGACATCACCTTCTAAAACATACTTAGATAGATCATATACAGACATACACACTAGTTATAATACTCATACGAGACTCACTATCTATTTTAGAATAGGTATGAGATAAATGTCGTCCGAACGGACTCCCCAACTGACACTGCTAAGACAATGCCAACTCATCACCAAACTATTCACGTACGTTGCAAACATAACACGTAAATCATGAAACATGAATCATAATTTACAAATCATAGACAGTAAACAAAGTATGCAAACTAAGAAACATAAGCGGTTACCTGAAATTTCTGACAAATAAGCTGAAATCGTAAACTGTAATTCGCGGATTGAATATGGGCTATCAACTATAAAACATGAGCTGTGACTATAAAGCATAGACATTAACTGTATAATGTTATTTGTAAACTATGAAATACTAAATGTAATTATAAAACACTTAAAGTATAATGACATGAAAAGATAACATTCTCTCACACAATTGATGTTCGGTCATATCGCTCGTGAGGTCGTGCGGAACCAGACGAGAGATCTTGCGAAAAACTCTAGGGCATATGTACAAGGTACGATTAGTATACATGAGTATTTACGGTTTCTAAGCATGCACGTGAATGATACATGTGGCCCTTCTAGCATCAAAGCTTTGGTCTTTAACTGACATCACAATGCATGACATAAGACCAAATATGTTGGGGCGGACGCAGAATCCCTAGGGTCGGATCGGTACCCCGTATAGTGAAAACTAATCTAACCCATATATATAAAGCATTGGTGTATTTTTAAATAATTAAATGAAATACTATACTCCATTACGAGTCCATAGGAAAAAATTCGTAACGAATCGAAGTCCTGAAATGATCACATATGTTACTCGACTTAAGAAGATTCATATTGACGGTGATATGTACTACCAACTTGATGAGTGGTAAATGTATCACTATTTCCCACTCATTTGACCTAATATTTTGTATAGTTTCTTGATTTTTGTGAATATTTTGATGCGTTTTGTGTTATTTTGTAGATAAATTACTTCTTGTAATAGTAATTTACTTTCTTTACTTTTTTAGTTTTTACTATTCAGCAATGATGAGGTAACTTCCCTCTGCTAGGGTGAAAGTTAAAGCTTTTATTATTACTATTTAGATCAATCTCCCTTAATTATAATATAATAACTACTTAAAACTTGACTTAACGAGGATACTGCTATATTGGCCGGTTGGTAATTAATCATAATTTGGTTTTAACCTGACTAAGCATGGATACCAATTGGTTGGTCCATTGGTAATTAATTATTAATTTGACTTAATCAGGTTACCGCCTATATGGGTGGTTGGTAATATCACACAAGTTAATATATTATATTAAGGGAGATATCTAAAATAGTAGTAATAAAAATGGATCTTCTAACTCTAGTATTTTATTTCATTGTATTTTTCTTCATTTAATTTCCACCATTTTACTTTATGTCATTTATTTTTAAGTTTTTACTAGCCTTAGATATGTGTCGTAACTAAGCCCATTATATGGGATTGTGATGAATTCCAATATCACTGGTTAATATTGGGTTATTTTACGGTTTGGATAATAAATGTTTATTTATTGAGCCTTAGTCTTAATGATTCTTGTTAACTGGCCATTAATAAGATTGAACTGGTAAACTTAAAATGAACTTGGAAAATGAATTTTAGGTTTAAGACCCTAGACTTAATAACCCACGATCTTCCTTGAGGATAGATAACCCTTTATGAATATACATGTCGGGCGGGGGTAACCATAATTGGAACTTAATCTTAATGAATTCAGGTAATTTGGTTGACATAGGAATATGATTAATTGAGTTACATTGGGTATTTGAATCTGACCATCGGAAGAGGCTTTTACATATTTTTGTGTTCCAGGTTAATAAACCAATATATTGAACAAACGTGAAATAACCACTTCATCTTTTAAAAAGATATTGGAAGAATTCACAACCCTGGATAGTTTTATAAATTTGAATTTTTCTCAACGTATTTTCGTGAAATTCTATTTACTTGTTTTTAAGTTTAAAGTCATCACCCAGTCAATCAATCAATCTGTTAGATACTGGTAATCATTTGGCCTCATAAAATTAATAGCTTAGGTATTAAGTCCTCATGAAATCGATACTTTTTCTACTACTTGAATGATACGTGCGCTTGCATTATACGTGTGTGATAACACTGGTCAAGTTTTTTGCGCCATTGTCGGGGACTTAGTTATCTTTTCACTATTAGTTTTTGGGTTGAATATGTTACTTGTGTCTAATTTTCTTTTACTTATTATTTCTGTTTTCTTGTGTTTCAGGTTCTCAGACACTACATGAGACGAACCAAAAGCTTTGAACTCCGACCGCTTGACCCAGAAATTGAAAGAACCATCAGACAGTTGAGAAGGGAAAGACCAAAAGGCCAATAAGCAATCGTTAACATGGAACACAATCGTCAACATGGAACCTGAACCTTTGGAAGTTGCACCACCAATTCCCATTCGAGACAGAACCATTCCGGTGGTTGACGACTTCATTTCATGTATTGTACTTCCTCTTTTACCAGCAAATATGTGTGACATCAAAACATGCATTCAGATGATTCAGTAGTCAGTTCAATTTGGAGGGAATGGAATTGAAGACCCTAATGCCTACATCAACAACTTCCTGGAAGTTTGCGGCACTTTTAATTACAACCGAGCAGCTGAAGAAGCAATGAGACTACGTGCTTTTCCATATTCCCTGAAAGACAGAGCTAAAGCTTGACTACATTCATTATCAACAGGTTCAATCACAACTTGGAACACTCTAGCCACCAAATTTCTTACAAAGTACTTTCCACCAGCCAGAACTGGAAAGCTGAGGAATGACATCACATCCTTTGTGCAACAAGACTCAGAATCCCTCTGCGAAGCTTGGGAAATGTATAAAGATTTACTCAGGAAATGTCCTCACCATGAGATTCCAAAATGGCTTCAAGTCCAAACTTTCTATAATGGACTTTTTGGACTAATGAGAACCACAATTGACGCTGCTGCTGGATGAGCTTTAATGGCAAAAGGAGAAGATCAAGCCTGAGACCTAATCGAAGAAATGACCAACAATAATTCCTTGTGGCCAACAGAAAGGAGCATGATCCAAAGAATTGCTGGAATTTATGAAGTTGGAGCCAATACAGCAGTCAACGCCAAACTGGATCAGATATACAAATTTATGGAGACTCTTACCATTGGATCCACAAGTTCACCATATGGAGGTGGACCAGAGCCAAATCAACAAGAATAAACGGTGAATTATGTCAACAATTTCAACAGACAAGGGAACAATCCATATTCCAACACCTACAACCCAGGGTGGAGGAATCATCCCAATTTCTCATGGAGCAACAATTCAGGGCAAAAGAATTATCCACCACCTGGATTCCAACAACAGAACAAAGGCCAGGAGCAGGCAAATGAACCAGGAATAACAGAAGTGTTAGCCCAGTTAAAAAATATGATGCTATGTTTCAGAGCCAATCAGCCTCTATCAAAGCACTGGAGAATCAAATTGGACAACTGGCCAATGCTCAGAGTTACAGACCGCCAGGAAATCTTCCCAACAACACATAACCAAATCCAAGGAACATGAGGAAGGAACAATGTCATGCTATCATGTTAAAAAGCGGTACTGAAATCAACAAAGATGTTGGAATCAAGGCATCCATTGAAGAAGTTCCAAAAGAAAACAGCAAAGCAGTTCCACAGATGGAGGAAAAAGAAGCAAAAGAAATAGAACCAGAAAGAATCACTCTACCTCCACCTTTTCCACAGCGACTCCAGAAAAACAAACTAGACAAGCAATTTTCTCGGTTCCTGGAGATCTTTAAAAAGCTGCATATCAACATTCCATTTGCAGAAGCGTTGGAAAAAATGCCTAGCTATGTCAAATTCATGAAAGACATTTTTTCACGAAAGCAGAGATTGGGAGATTATGAGACAGTAGCATTATCAGAAGAATGAAGCGCCATCATTCAGAGGAAGTTTCCCCCAAAGTTGAAAGATCCTGGTAGTTTCACTGTTCCTTGCACAATAGGAGAACATGACTTCGGTAAAGCTTTGTGTGATTTAGGTGCAAGTGTTAACTTGATTCATTTTTCTATTTACAGGAAACTGCGGATTGGAGAAACAATGCCCACATCAGTCTCTCTGCAACTTGCTGATAGAACGCTCATTTTTCCGAGAGGTGTAATTGAAGATGTGTTGGTCAAAGTTGACAAATTTATTTTCCCAGCAAATTTTATTGTCTTTGATATGGAGGAAGACGAAGACGTGCCGATCATACTTGGGAGACCATTCTTGGCTATAGGTCTAAACCATTATTGATGTACAAAAAGAAGAACTAACCATGAGAGTACAGGACCAAGAAGTAAAATTCAATGTTTTCAAAGCCATGGAATTCCCGGATGACGAAAATGAGGAATGTTTCAGAGTTGATGTGATACATAGTACCATCCAGAACTGCAATGCAATGCAAAGTTCTACTGACAAACTGTCTGTAGAGCCTGAAGATAAAGCGTTCTGCGTATTGAAGAAGACTATTCTTGCACTACAAGAAACATAAGAGAAATAGTTCCATCAGCTCAAAGAATTGGAGGAATTTCACATACAACCTTTTGAGAATGCTTAACTGTACAAAGAAAAGGCCAAGAAGAGACATGATGAGAAGTTAGTGCGCATACCACTAGCACTAGAACAAATGGTACTGTTAAACAAATCAAGGTTGAAACTCTTCCCATGGAAGCCAAAATCACGATGGTCAGGTCCATTCCTAATCACCAAGGTTTTACCAGATAGAGCCGTTGAGATACAAGATCCCGACTCCAACAAAACATTCAAGGTTAAAAACATGTGTGTCAAACTACTGGGGAGAATCATTTGAGCGACAAAAAGAAAGTGTCACACTTTCAAATCCAGCCTAACGTTCGGGAAGTCACTTTTAGCTGACGACGTTAAACTTAGCGCTAGCTGGGAGGCAACCCACGCAATTTGTGTATATATTCAGATTTGGTGTGTTTTATTTTTATGTGTTTAATTTGTGCAGATAAATTTCAGGATGGAAGAAGCTCTCACAAATCTTCACAAGCAATTTCCTTCTCTCCCTCAAAAATCTTTGATGAAAGTTTACAAAGCTCGTTTGGAACAGATGAGACTACTGATGATCAAAGGTATTCCTACTGACATTCGTTGGATTATTGAAGCACGGGTCTGATTGGCAGGTGAGTCCTCTAACTCTTTTATTTCACATTTACCTGGTTTAGGAAGAATCACCTATTCTAAAAAGAGAAGAGCTAAAAGAATGGGTGTATGCTATAAATGTGCTCGTATTTTTTGTGATACTCGTTGTCGTACTTTAGGAATGATGTCTGATAACCGTGAAGATAAGATAAATTTCATTAGGCATGGCTTGAGTAAGGAGTCTTTGGATGACATATCTAAGACTCTCGAGACGCATCCCATTGGATATGTGTATCACAAAATTCACGTGTTATATACACAATTCCAAAAGGAAAGACAACAGTTAAGTCTCGGGAATCTGACTCAAAAAGACCATGTTTGCCAATTTATAAGATAATTGGATGGGAAGCTTGTCCCTGACGCATAGACGTCAATCAAGCCGTAAATTATTATAAATATTATATCTCTTTGTCTTTTCCTAATAATTATGATTTGTTTTGTTATTTTCTTTTATTTTCTCCGACAGGATCCAGAAACTTTTTGACATTTCACGATTTACTAGTTTGCTACTAATCGTCCTTTTGAAGATACTTGTGTTATTATTACTCACCCTTTTTCAGGTGTTATAAATTCAACTCAACATTGCACTCTTGAAGGCATCCAGATTTGAGAGAGAAATACAATAAAAAAATGGAAGCTACTTCAAGAAGACGAGTTGAAAACATCTGTGTGTTTTGCTGTACTAGTGTTGGTACTAAGCCACAATACATAGAGGCAGCACAAGAATTGGGTCGAGTCATAGTTGAGAAGAATATGCACCTAGTATATGGCGGTGGCAATCTTGGATTAATGTGAATCGTTTCAAAGGCCGTACAGGAAGGAGGCAATCCAGTTCTGGGAATCATCCTAAAACCCTTGGCGGAGGCGAATCTGATTGGACCATCAAACAGAGAGGAATTGATCGTGCCAGGAATGTCTGAATGACTGGTGGAAATGATTAACCATGCTGATGCTTTTATTGCTTTGCCAGGTGGCTTGGGTACATTGGAGGAAATTTTTATAGTGCTATCTTGAGCGAACTTGAACATATACCAGAAATCGATTGGGCTGTTTAATGTTGATGGATTTTATGATTTTATTTGTGTGTTTCTTGATGATGCCCGGAGAAATGGGTTCGTGACAAAACCTCTGAAAGAACTCCTCTTTACTGCCAGAACTGCCCCAGATTTAATTGACCAAATCTTAGCTCATGAACCACAAATTGACCCTATCCTTTCAAAGATAAAATGGTCTGATGATGATCGTGGAAAGAAGTGTCAGATAAATCTGGATTTTAACCTTTAAATTTCCTTTGTAGATGTAAAATTTCAGCTAACCAGGTACTATCTTCTAAACTCATTGATAAGTGTGGTTTATACCCACTTATTCCGACATCTTTAACCTATTATTTTGTTATGTTTCGAGCCATTTAATGTATTTTATATTTTATTTTATGTCTTATTTGTAGGAAGCATTAGAACATCGATAATGGAGCAAATACGTGTGTTTCGAGACCTATTGGGAGCACCAGACTCAAGAAGCAGTAAAAACCAGCATCAGCTGCGCACTGAAATTAAAAAGGCTATAAATTTTGATCTAGAAAGATTTACGAGACCCATAATATATCGATTTGCATCTACTAGAGGAGATCTAGTCATTTACATACATTTTCCAGAGAGTTGGGCGCCACAGAGCCCACTGTTCAGCGCCGCAGCGCCCCATGCGGAAGAAAACCTGCGCAAGCCAGGAAAGTGATTTTTAGGGTTTTTAATATGTATTATGACTCTCAGGCTCTACTATAAATATATCAGTTCGTCCAAAACTAGAGGGGGGAGGCTAATACACTACACAAAACACATAAATAAATATTTTAGAGATCCAATGAGAGGATTGAAGAGCAACAAGTGGAGATTAAGACGGTGACGTCCGAGGAGAAAGAGATTCAATTCAGGTTTTATCTTCTTATTTCTTTCTTAGAACTCTAATGATTTCCATTAGATTCATGACTTGTTTATTATTATTTTTATCTTTTGTCATGAACTAAACTCCTTAATTCTGGAGAATGATGTAATCGATGCTTGAACCTTGTATTTTGTTTATCAATTTTGTTATGAAGTTTTGTTGATTTATTTATATTCTTTTGAGTTTAATGCTTTATGTTTGCTGGCCACAAATATGATGATATATGTTTGAAATATATCACTCGAGAGAGGGGATTTTGAATGGATCTAGAGAATATAACCTAGGATTTTATAGAGTTCGAGATAATCTGTAGTCCTTTGAAGTCGTTAATATAGAATCACAAATCGTAATGAGTTGTTAACTATTGGATTTTTATAGAGATATCGAAGTCTATAGTTGATGATATTTTCACTGATGCTCGAGAGAGGGAGTGGATATTTTAGGAGTCTTGACTTATAAGCAGTATAACTGAACATGGATTAATTGGCATGACAAATACATATGTGACAACTAGGTGAAATCAGGATCCAGAATCTCTATCGTATTAGTTCCTCCTATCAAATTATTTTTATATTTATTTATTTAATTAAATATTTGTTAATTATCTTCTAAATAAAGTTAGGATTATCAATTGTAGTACTTAGTGCGAGTTAACACAATCTCTGTGGGTTCGACACTCTTAACTCATATTTATACTAAAACTTGACACCGTACACTTGCGGTACGATATAAAAATATCACAACACTCATCTTCTACTGTTTAAGACATTGGAGACAATGTCTCATTTAGGTTTGGGGGAGAGGAATAGTTAATTTGTATCTTTTTTTATTGTTTTATTTTTAGTCTAAAATTTTCGAAAAATACAAAAAAATTAAAAATTTTTACAAAAATTAAAAAAATATTTTGTGTTTTTATGTTTTTAATTTGATTAATCGGGTGGAATTGGTGTGAGATAGCTGTGTAAGGAGTTTCCACTCCTGAGACGTATCTCAACCTATTTCGGAACAAGTTAGTTTTTGTTTATTTCCTTTTGAATTATTTAATTTGTAAATTCTCCATAAAACTGACTAAAATGGATCTTCATATGTTTAGTTGACAAGTATTATATCAACATACATGGTAACTGATAAGTGCGGTTTATACCCACTTATTATGGTATTCTTAGCCTATTATTTTGTTATGTTTCATGCCAATTAATGTCATTTATAGTTTATTTTATGTCTTATTTGTAGGAAGCATTAATACATGGATCTTGGGACATTTGCACCTATTTTGGGACCATACGGATGCATCGGACACGCACGGGAGCAACAGGAAACAGCGCACAACACCAATGAGAAATTATCACTGGCGCCACGATACCAAAGACCAGGCGCCGCAGCGCCCAAGTCCAAGTGTCGCGACGCCTGCGAGCATATGGCATTCCATACTGAAAGGCCGATGGATCAGCGCTGCGACGCTGCGGAAGTGATCAAACACACGCGTTCCAGATTCTTTAATTTTTAGGGTTTTAAGATACCCAATGACACCAAGTCTTCATTATAAATATATGAGTTCGTCCAAACTCAAAGAGTAGGCTAATACACAGCACAAAATACCAAAATACATATTTTAGAGAGATCCAAGGAGGATGATTGAAGAGCAACAAGAGGAGACGAAGACGGTGACGTCCGAATAGGAAGAGATTCAATTCGGTTTTATCTTCTTGTTTCTTTCTTAGAATCTAATGATTTCCATTAGATTCATGACTTTGTTCTTATTGTTTTTATCTTTTGTCATTAACTAAACTCCTTAATTCTGGAGAATGATGTAACTGATACTTGAACCTTGTAATTGTTTGTCAATTTTGTTATGAAGTTTTATTCAGTTTATTTGTATTCTCTTGAGTTTAATGGCTTGTGTTTGCTGGCCACAAATATGATGATATATGTTTAGAATCTATCACTCGAGAGATGAGATTTTGAATAGATCTAGAGAATATGACCTAGGATTTTATAGAGTTCGAGAGAATCTGTAGTTCATTTGAAGTCGTTAACATAAAATCACAAAGCGTAACAAGTTGTTAACTACTAGATTTTTATAGAGATATCGAAGTCTGTAGTTGATGATATTTTCACTCGGCACTCGAGAGAGGGAATGGATATTTTTGGAGACTTGACTTATAAATAATATAACTGAACAAGGATTAATTGGCATGACAAATACATAGGCGACAACTAGGTGAAATTAGGATCTAGAATCTATGTCGTATTAGTCCCTC